>QHHH01000160.1:188095-227970 GCA_004367485.1 Fusarium citri
GGGCTTCTTGGGCTTCTCGTGGTGAGGCTTCTTGGGCTTCTCAACGTGAGGCTTCTTGTACTCAGGCTTCTTGGGAACCTTGGGCTTCTCAGTGTGGGGAGGAGCGTAGTGCTTGGGCTTGTCGTGGTGGGGCTTCTTGGGCTTCTCGTGGTGAGGCTTGGGAGGCTGAGGAGCGTGGTAAGCAGGCTTCTTGGGCTTCTCGGCCTTGGGCTTGGTGGGCTGGTGAGGCTTGGGAGCCTCGTACTGGTTGCTGGGAGCGACCTCGTAGCTGGCCTCAGCGACGGGAGCGGCCATGATGCCAGTGGCAAGGGTGAGAAGGGTGACAGCGGAGAACTTCATCTTGACTGATTTAGTTGGATTGTTGATTAAAAAGAAAGGTAAAGAGTGTAATTGGCTTGAAGAGCTGAGTAAAGAATGTGGTGAAGTTGAGTGAGCGACTGAAGAGTGAGGAGGGAAAGATGAATTTGGGGGTGGAACTGGTGGTCTTTTATGGTTCTTGGGACTACTATAGAATACGATGTATATCCATTGAGAATCGGAAAGGCGTTGTTTGTTGAGATGGTGTTGTAATTTCGCTAGACGCCTCACAGCACAGACTCGCCTGGTGTTTACCAACTACTAGGACAATAGTGCTTGAGCCTATCGTGCACTTGACGTGATCAGGGGGCTTTACGGTGATTGGAGATACAGCACCCATCATTTCGGCAAAGTCAACCGCGCGGTATAGCTTATGGCTGAACATCCGAGATTTCCGATGGCTCTAGAACGCCACGTTCTATTGTTAACAGACAGTAGTAATAGAGTCAACTGAGCTAAGCTTTTTAGCCTCCGCCCTTTTCTCCTTGTTGAAGATCACGGGTCTGGGGGAGCGAAAGCTAATTGGAGGACAACCGAGCTGGGAGACGCTGAGGCGTTCGTATTTTTAGCGGGTAATTTGGGGACAGGCGCTATTTCAGGTACTAGCGCCTGTAAGGCTTCAGGGGTAAAAGTGTAACTCTTGCGGTTGTGAGAGTCGATGAGAGTCTGGACTTAGAGATCTTATTGAGATTCCTCATTGGGATTTGCAGAACACGGTTATTAGCGCTTGCATGTGATTTGATGATTGATCACGGTCGGCTCTGTGCTGTTTTTGGCAGCTGAGCATTGGCTGGTTGGTTCAATTAGGAGCAAACAAACAACAATGTCACCATCGCGTCCTCAATTGTCATCATCTTTTAGTTACAGTAAATTGATATGTCATCCAATGCATAAAGAATATCACACAGTCACCAATAGGTGCAGGCGATATACAATACAACAACAATTAACTTTGTTGGTTCTCGCACCATCTTCAGCTGAACTGCTCAACAGTCAACACACGCTCTTGGGGAAGAAGAAATTACCCTACACAGCCTCAGTTGAGGCTGCTCAATCCATTTTCCAGCACAATAAAAACAAGGCGCTCATGTCTTAGCTACACGAGGAATAAAATTATAAGCTTCTGTCAGCCACCGCGCTAAAACTCACACCGATACAGTTACCGACGATCTGTATAATCGCGTAACGCTTTGATGTCTCTGAAATCCCCCTTCTGTGGAGAGCGACAACCGGGAGGCCTGTTGAGGATCAGATGAGATCAACAGAAGATCAACTGTATTTACTCGTGTTGATGCTATTATTGTATGTTCTAATTCTGTTAAGATTCAACTTCCCTGTTATAATCTCCAGGTGTTCTAGGCTGTTGCGTTTTCCAAGCGCATCCTTGAGTTGATCAGGATCCCTGTTTGTGCTCCAGTAACTGAGGCGGATAAGCTCAGCTGAGTTGCTCCCTAATCTTCTACGTTGAAGAGGCTGCGAATTGCTGTACTCACATTTCTGCCACGAAAAATTAGACGTCTTGTAGTTGATCAGATATCCTAAGGATAATACCTCAGCCTGTACTGAACTTTTCATCCGGGAAAAATGCCTCTTTCGTGAAACTGTGCTCGTGGAGTTCGTGACCTTAGCAATAGAGAAATGCCCTTACTCCGACGATTCACAATTTTACATTGATGAGAAGGAATGGCGACTTGTTCTGAAGTCGGCCCGCGTGAATGGCTGTTAGCGATGAAGAATCTTTCGAACGTATACCGTAAATTGGCGATGAGCTTGAGCTTGTATTCATAACTTGATATAGCAACCGTTCAAGTAAATTCCAGAGGTGAGATATTATTATTTGCGACTTAAAGTAACAAGATGTCGGAATTCTAGCCTTGAAGAATGACAATAAGATGTAGGGTAAGCTTAGTAGATAATGAGTAAGTAACTGCTTTGTTGTAACTGCTCTAACCCTACTGATCTTAGCGTATGGTGATAAGATAACATCCTCATGAACGGAAGACCCTCACGAACGGAGTACCGCGTGGTTTCTACAAACTCCCAAGATCGAAACGGAACCAAGGTCTCGGATCTCTACTCCCGTAACAGTTTCGACGGTTCCGACAGACTTCTAAATTCTCGGAGCCGTCTCCGAAACCACTTACCAAACCCGGAACCAACCGGCCCGGCCTCCAGGATCCTTATCGATAACATTCCAAAAGCGGACCCCCAACCCCAAAACAATCTGGCGGATGTTTCTCCGCCAGACTCCGCCCGCCGTTTCCGCAAGAGATTTTCCCATGAGTGTGTCACCCTCACCCCAACCAGGCATGGAGTCTGCAAAGCGGAAGCGAGCCGCCAAAGCCTGCAATTACTGCAGAAAGAGGTATTCACATATTCGCCAAGTGTTATGGCCAATGCTGATGCTGGTGACAGGAAGAGGAAATGTGATGGTAGACAACCTGTCTGTACCCTTTGTGAGGAAGCCAATAACTCTGAGTGTGAGTATCGCGATGAAGGCAACGAGAGCAAGTAAGTTGTCATGGGTGAGCCAGTGATTGGGTTGTACTGATTTGGCAGACGTATCGCGATTTCAGTTGATAGAGTCGATGAGATCTTTGACCGCCTCGAAACTCTTGAGTCAACCTTTCAATCCGCCCTAGCGAGACAGCGCGAGAAAAGTCCAGTTCCAACACCATACTCCGTCCCCAGACATGGCGAAGCTATAAGTCCAGACGGCGGCATTGTCGCAGCTTCATCAGTCCACTCAACAGGACCAGGAACACAGACTTCCCTGTCGCAATTCGCGAATAACAATGTATTCAACACAACCATGGACATCCCTCTGTCTCACTCTTCAACGACGGGGAATCTTTTACGATCTGCTCCTGCAAAGGCTCTGTTGGGACACTATCCGCCGGATTTGTTTCTGCATATCGAGTTGAGGAGGCCGATTCCTGAGGGGTTGAGATTAAATGCCACGCCGGCTAGTCAAATCGACATTCCTCCTCTCCTACCCAACGAAACAGATCACCTCGTACGCAACTACTTCCAACTAGTGCATCGCTTTCATCCCATTCTTGATCAGAGAGCTTTCTACGAACTATACGACCATATTCTAGAGCGCGGGCCTCGACCTGATCTTCCATCTGCGCTGGTTCTTGTCGTCCTGGCACTTGGTACTGTTGCAGCTGAGACGCCTAACCGGATGGATGCGTGTTGGTGTCCTGGCATACGGTATTTTACACCGGCTGTGCGACTCCTTTTGACTGAGTCGTTGGGTTCTTTCGGTGGTGATGCGCATTTACCGCAGGCTTTGTATTTGGCGGCGTTGTATTATAGTTACTTGTCTAGGCCGTTGCTTGCGTGGCGGTTGGTACATATGGCTTCTACTGACGTGCAGCACTATTGGATCAGGTCAGTCAAATCCGCAATCATTTCAGGCGTTGCTAACAAATACAGATCTGAGAAGTTATTACGCGACGGCACAGGCGGTTCTCAAGACCAGTCCATTCTTCGAGTCTTTTGGGCCATTCTCGTCCTCGAATGGTAAGCACCCGCATCCTGAGCATTCTCATCTCTCTAACAAGTACAGCGACATCCTCGCAGAACATCATCTCCCACGTAGCGGCATAGAGAAAATCGTCGACAAACTCCCCTACCCCTGGTCCGACGGCCCTTCCGAGCCCTACATGCATCGCTGGCTAGCCGACCTCTCCTCCCGCCGTCTCCTCAACAGAATCCACTACGTCCTCTACGCCGAAGCCGAGCCCGGCACAGGCGATCCCGCAGATAATTCCGAAGAGACCCTCTCCAACCTACCGAATCTAGCGCACGAGCTGAATCGTCAGCTAGGAGCTTGGTACCACCTCCTTCCGCATAGCATACGACCCAATCTTGACAGTCCCCCGATCGGAATTGATGATACGATGGTTTCTATACGGTATCATACTACGGGTGATATTATATACAGACCTTTTCTGTATCAGGTTTGTGCGCTTGCGCCTGGGATGTCGCCGAATCCAGCGACGCTTGAGAATGCGAGACAGTGTCTTGTGCATTGTAGACGGTATCTTAATGCTGTGGAACATGCAGTGCACGCGCCTACAGCGTCTTTAGAAAATCTCCTACACGGGTATGTACCTCCCCCCACAAGATAAAGTGTTTGCTGACAAAACTTAGGACAATGGCTGTGGTGCTGCTTCTTTCATTTGCAGCCTTCTCAAGACTGGACGCTCTACGAGTCCCAGATCTGAATCAATTGCAAGACAAAGGAATTAGAATTTGTGAAAGATGGGCTTTTCCAGGATCTAGTATTGAGCAGATGGTAGTCATTCTGCGTGCTCTGCGAGCGAAATGTATAGATACAGGTGGATGAATCGTAAAACATTTCCTATTCCAGTAAAACCATACGGTTTGTGGTTTCTAGCCCCAGAAAAAGTCATCGCTCAAAGGGCGATTGAGTCTAAATTTTTGACATTAAGGGCGCGTCGGGTGGCGGGGCTACCAGCTGCAAAGGTGGCAAGATTGTTCTGGAACATTGAGGCTCTGTTAAATTTTCCTTCCATCAATTGCCGATGCAACAACAAGCTTTTCTCGGCTCAGGTATTTTAAAGCTCGGCGCTCTTGGTCAGGCTGTCTTTCGTTACTCAAGCCTTGTGTCATAACTTAGTATCGGCATTGCCCCGACAAACCACAACCACAACCACAACCACCATCACAACAAATCTGTCTTATACAGTTGTAAATATGACAGGTCGATCATCAAAGCCAGTCTCAATCCGCCCAGCAACACCTTCCGACGCAGGTGTAATCGCAGATCTCGGCGCACACGTCTTCACAATCACATTCGGCCACTCAGTGGAACCCCATGAATTGGCAGCCTTTCTTGAAGAATCATACACAGAAGAAGCTATCCTAGCCGACATAAACGACGCCAACAAAGATGTCATAATCGCTACAAGCCCCGAAAATGAATTTCTAGGTTTCGCGTATCTTACGCGAGGCAGCGCAGAGCCTTGTGTGGAGAAGATGGAAAAGACCGTTGAACTGCAACGGATTTATGTGCGACCTGAGTCACATGGTGCTGGCGTGGGAAAAGCGCTGGGAAAAGCTATTGAGGATATGGCGAGGGAGCAGGGGTTTAAGAATCTTTGGTTGGGTGTTTGGGAGGAGAATATGGTTGCGACGAGGGCTTATGAAAGATGGGGGTATGAGAAGGTCGGAGATCATGATTTTACGATTGGGTCTATTGTACAGACGGATAACATTATGGTCAAAGCTTTGTAAGAAAAGATATTTTATTGTAACTTAGAAGTTAGACGTGAGCTGGAGTGATTGCAATTATCGTATACAACTGCCTCTTCGAGAACTCATGTATTCAATCTTCGGAAGAAACGTCCGAGAGGCAATCGATCATTGTCGCCATGTCCGATAGCGCCAAGGCCAGCGCCCTTTGACTATTTCGTCGTCTGTAATTCGTGCTTTAGGGTGCTTAGAATGACACACATTTTGATTCGTTGTTCATGACCGGCCAGGTCGAGACTCATGGTTATCTGGGGTAGTGGCGGCCCGCTTGCTCCGCCAGACCTTTAAGACAGAGTCACCACCAACCACTTTGCTGTTTATCCAAACACTCAAGATCCTTTACCAAAAACACCTTCAAGTATCTACAGTCCTAATATAAGCCATCATGGTGTATATCCGTGCCGCACACGCAGAGGCAGACCTACGCGTCCTCCGCCGTCTCATCCACGAAAACCCTCTCGGCATGATAACAACCGGCATCAAATCCCCAAGCCACTCCTTCCTCCAAAGCAGCCACATTCCTTTCCTTCTCGATGAATCCAGCGATAATGAGCTTGGTCACCTACGAGGCCATCTCGCGCGCCAGAACCCTCAAGCCAAAGCAATGATAGAGCACTGCACTTCCAACCCTTCACTGAACAACTATCTGGAAGATGAAGTCCTAGTTATCTTCACCAAGGCTGCGCATCATTATGTAACGCCGAAATTCTATACCGAGACAAAGCCTGCAACGGGAAAGGTTGTGCCGACGTGGAATTATGCTGCTGCGCAGATTTATGGAAAGGCGAAGATTTATTTTGAGAATAATGAGAAGACATCAGACTTTCTTCAGAAGGCTGTTTCGGATCTTACCGACCATAACGAGACGAACACGATGGGTTATACAGGTGGTGATAGGCCTACGCCATGGAAGGTGACAGATGCTCCGGACAAGTATGTTCAGTTGCTGAAGAGGAACATCATTGGTATTGAGATTGAGGTTACCAAGTTTGAGGGCAAGTTCAAGATGAGTCAGGAGATGGGACAGGGAGATCGGGATGGTGTTGTCAAGGGATTTGAGGCTTTGGGGACGGAGGCTGGTGATGAGGTTGCTGCGATGGTCAAGGAGCGTGGGGAGTTGAAGGATAAGAAATAGTGGATCGTCTGGATGATGTTGGGATAGAGATACTAGAAAGCTTAAACATAGAAAGAACATAGAAATATGACCCAATGGCAATTGTTCGAATAAAGTTGTCTACTTGACCAGGTTTGGATTCTGGTTCGTGGATACAGCACATAGTACTAACTCGTTCGGTTGTTGTATAACCTTGGAAGTACGGGATTCAATCCTTCGGGAAGCATCTTGGTGCCAGGATAACTTCATTTGCCGAGCGAAAATCCCTGCAAGATGGGATGCTCATTTTAGAAATGATGATTCGATCGCTCGGCTATCATAGTCCCCAAGCCTTGCCAAGGTCATTGACAGGCAACGTTGGATCTTCAAGATTACAAAGACTATCGGCCCTTCTTCAATAAATCCACCATCTTCCCCGTCAAGTGATGCCCAGACGCGTATTCATGGACATCTCAATTGAGAGCTCAACCTCACGGAAATGTCGGCATCGAGAACCGAGGCAAACTTCGGCGAAGACATCGTGGGCTGCCAGGGTAAGAACCTGCACACCTTCAAGACGACCCGCTAGACTAGGGCACTTTAATTCCCCGAAGCCCGACAGAATGACATGACACGATAAATCCAGCAATTGCTTCTTATTCTCCTCCTGAGGGATTGACAGGTCCCGAATATTATGGTTAAAAACTGAGTCATCACGTGGTGCAATTGAGAGACGAATTTCCAAACAAAGATGCAAACACTGGGGATCAAAAACCAGTTTTCAGGTACGAAAGTGCAGTAAAATGCAGACGAAAAGTGTGGTAAGGCGACAAAGACATTAAACGCCGATGCATGTCCTCCACAAGCTCCATTCTAACAACAACAATCCACAAAATAATACGAGGGGGGAAGAGTCTGGGGTCTGGAGAAATAAAAAATATTTCGGCCGAAGCAGGACCGTTCGGATCTTGACTAAACAAAGTCCCAAGACGGGTAACTTCTTGGAAGGTATTGTTGTACCCCATGTTTTGGTCAAGATCAGCGGGGATAAAAACTTGGCGTCATTGCTTCGCATGCCAAGAATTGGACGGGGTGATCGGCAAGGGGGCTTGGCAGACATTGACGATGTGAGATATCTCTGGGCATTAAAAGTAATCTGGGGTAGAAGACAAAGAGTAAGCACTGGTTGATGACTGGGAGTATTACAGAGTGTTTGTTATTGTTATTGTTATTGTTATTGTTATTGAAACTCAAAGGTAATAAAGTGAATAAGATATTAAAGATGACATCCATTCCGTGTCATTGACTTGAACTGACTTGACCTGACTCTCTTTCCGGATCCCTCGGGTGTCGTCATGAATTGTCCTCAACTTCTCAAGTCTAGCAAGGGTTAGTCTAGCTCTAGAGTGCCTGTAACCCCAGCCTGTCATCGGTAAGCCCAGGGCACTCTTCCAATGAGCTTCTTCCCAAAACAGCCCACGAATTCAATTCACAGTCCAATTACATCACATTCCAGCACCACTTCCATTGTGGTTTGTTGCTTGGACCAACACCTCGGGTACTTCCCCAGCTTTACATCCCCGTGGAGGTTGCCCAAAATGGGACGGTCCGATTTATTGGATTTGGTCTCGAGACCATTACATCACTGCGCCAGAGATGTACAACGTCATGAGCACAGCTGATGTATATATTTATTCTCCAGCTGCTGCTCTTCACATGCCTCCCAGTATGAAACCATAGTGATTCTGTTTCAACATTATTGCTTAAGGTTACTGGCTTGAATAGCCTTACCATCCATCATGGCGCCCAATTTCATGACTGTTCATTTCGATGAACAGAATCCCAACAATGAGAAAGGCAAGGAAGCTGGTGCGCGTCGGTCACTAGCTGGCCTTGACTACTCGCCTTTACCTCGCATCACAGGCCGCTCGTTTCTACTAGCGACATTTGTGTCCATGGGAGGTCTTCTGTAAGTCTTTCACCTCATACCATTACTACAATGACACCAGCTCACACATCCAGCTTCGGTTACGATACAGGTCAAATCTCCGGCTTTCTAGAAATGCCCGATTTTCTCGACCGTTTCGCCCAGACAAACAGCGATGGAGAAAAAGCTTTTAGCACTGTCCGGTCCGGTCTGATTGTCGCGTTACTGTCAATCGGTACACTTATCGGTGCGCTTGTCGCAGCGCCTATTTCCGATCGTATTGGTCGCAAGTTTAGTATTTCTGGCTGGACTTGGATCATTGCTATTGGATTTATCATTCAAATCTCGGCGAATCGGGATTGGGTGCAGATCATGATGGGACGATGGGTTGCTGGTTTGGGTGTTGGTGCTTTGTCGCTTCTTGTTCCTATGTTTCAGGCTGAGACTGCGCCGCCTTGGATTCGTGGTGGTATGGTTTGTTGTTACCAGCTGTTCATCGTAAGTCATCCCGTTATATGACGAGGGTGTAGATACTGACATACACAGACCATGGGTATCTTCCTAGCTGCCTGCTTCAACTACGGCACAGTAACCCACCAACGCAACAGCTCAGCCTCATGGCGCATCGTCATCGGCATCGGCTGGGTCTTCACCCTCGTTCTAGGCATCGGAATCCTCTTCCTCCCCGACACACCCCGCTTCGACTACCGCAAAGGCAAAGTCGACCGCGCGCGCGACACGCTCTGCAAAGTCTACGGCGCAACGCCCAACCACTGGGCCATCCACACCCAGATGGAAGAAATCGACTCCAAGCTGCGCGCCGAGAACCAGATCAAGGGCAACCCCGTAAAGGAGTTTGTCCAGATGTTCAAGGCGCCTCGCATGGCGTATCGTATCTTCCTTGGTATGGCGCTGCAGATGTTTCAGCAGTTGACTGGTGCCAATTATTTCTTCTACTACGGTACTACCATCTTTAGCTCTGTGTCGATTGACAGCTACAAGACGCAGATTATCCTCAACACTATTAACTTCCTGGTCACGTTTATCGGTTTGTACATCGTTGAGCATTATGGTCGACGCAAGTCGCTTATTGCGGGAAGTACCTGGATGTTTATCTGTTTCCTCATTTTTGCATCTGTCGGCCACTTTGCGCTTGATCGTGGCGATCCTACAGCCACACCCAAGGCTGGCGTTGCCATGATTGTCTTTGCTTGTCTCTTCATTTTGGGTTTCGCTACAACTTGGGGTCCCATGATCTGGACTATCATGGCAGAAATCTTCCCGTCGCGCTACCGAGCCAAGGGAATGGCGCTCGCCACGGCTAGCAACTGGCTCTGGAATTTCCTTCTCGCTTTCTTTACGCCTTTCATCACGAAAGACATCGATTTCCGCTACGGATACGTCTTTGCAGGATGCAACCTCCTCGGTGGTCTCATTGTCTACTTCTTCGTCATTGAGGGACAAGGTCGTACACTTGAGGAGATTGATACCATGTATCTTGAGCGGGTCAACCCTATGAAGAGTGCCAAATGGGTACCACCTCCTCCTGAGGAGATGTCCAGGATTCGCAAGCAAGCTGGTACGGATATTGAGACTGCTGCGCAGCACCATGGTTCGAGTGATGATGAGACTCTTGCTCGACGATCGGGTGTTACTGAAGGTGGTCATGGACACAAGAAGGAGGAGCATGCTGGAACCATGCACCGCGAGTAAGAAGGGCGGAAGATGTATTTTCAAGTGTCCTATGACGAGATTGTGTAGTATCTACACGTTTATAATATTATAGCCAGTATTTACCATGTCTATTTGCAGAATGTCTCTCTAAGTGCAATAATAACTCGAGTGGCCAACAACAATTATCCTTAAAAGCTAGGCTGTTAGGATAAAGTAGGCCGCGTACTCCTCTTGGATAGGATACTGTGGTCAGATTACTTCGTCACTTATAGTTTCAGCAAGCAATTTTTCTAAGCCGCGTGACCACATTATCTTTGAAGGTAAAAGAACGGGGTTGGAAAAATGCAATTCATGATGGAAACCTCATCTTTAGGTTTATTCTCTGCTGTTGAAGCTATACGCGCGTTGAGGCTCAGCTTTCTTGAAAAATTCACATTTCCTTCAAAGCATCATGTCTCCAATGTTTGCCTACCCTTAGATAAGCTCTTCTCAATGCATTTACACTCTTAGCAAAGCACTATAACTCCTCATTTTTAAGATTTCTTGACGAGCAAACTCTGAAAACTTTGCAAACTATGTAAAATCTCTTCTGCTTGCGCGAAACTTTTCTTTTCTCTGCGTAAAGGCAAAATCTTCAACGAGTATATAATGTCTTCCTTCCTCCCTTTCAGTCCTTTTTTCTTCAGTCACCCAAAATCAACTCAGCTACAAGATCGACCACACACCACGATCCACCAAAAACATGATCAAGTTAACAACCAAGCCCAGACAAGGTCAACCACCCATGACCGTCACATACAAGCCTGAACACACTATCCCATACACCGAGATAGTGATGGATCGTACAGGGACGATTATCCACACCCATTCGTCGCTTCCACGTACAAGCAGATCGTCGTCAAACACAGCCGGGACAAGCTTATCTGAACTACCCATGATGACTATTGTCGGACTGATCGCCCGTGACATCGGGTACATCGCCGAACACATCGTCATTGAGATCGAGCTCCTTTTCGGACCCATCGTCTATGGGATTGCGAACATCGTCAGCCACATCGTCAGTGGGGTTCAGTACATCGACAAACAAATCGCTGATGGGATTGATTACATCGGCAAACACATCGACGAATACGTCGCGCCTGAGGTCTACTGCCCCGCTGGACCCAACGACTGTGACACTGGGTCCTTCCAGGAACAGTCGATGCAGCAGCTAGACGAACAGATGGAGATCGACTACGAGAAGTACGAAAAGGAGTATGAGGCCTACGAGAAGGAGTACGAGGAGTACAAGAAAGGCTATAAAGCCTACAAGAAGGACTACAGCGCCTACAAAAAGGGCTACAAGGAGTACAAGAAGGGCTATAAGCAATACGAGCAGGACTACGAGAAGTATAAGAAGGACTATGAAGAGAATGAGAAGGATTACAAACAGTACAAGAAGGACTTCGAGGACTACGAGGAGTGGGAGAAGTTCTACAAAGAAATTAAGGATGACTACAAAGACATCGAGAACGACCACAAGCTCTTTCAGGAGAAACACGACGAAATGGAAGGACGTTACAAGCTCGATCTCGAGAAGTGCAAGCTCGAAGGTCTTGACACCGCTTGTAATGACGAGTGGTACAGGCTGTTTCAGGCGGATTACAAGCATGTTGAAGAGCAGTACAAGCTCTTTGATGAGCTGATCAAGCACTTCGACGAGCACCACGAGTACATGCAGCAAAAGGAAAAATCAGACAAAGTCGAGTCCGCAAAAGAGGAGGCGGTGGAAAGACGGTTCGTCAAGGAATTTCGGCGCTTGACCGAGGAACAGGACCGCCTTGCTGAAGAGGAAAGACGCCTCGGTGAGAAGAAGGAAAAGAGACGCCTCAATGAGGAGGAGGAACAGAGACGCCTTGATGAGGAGTACGAGAAGGTTGAGGAGCATGAAGAGGATAAGGAGTGGGATCTCCTGTAATCAGGTATGCTCCGATGGCTCGGCCACTCAGAAACCTCCACTAGAGGGGTGGATTGCCGGGGATCAAGGCGATGGTGAACAACCGCTATGGTGGCGTTCGGAAGGTGGATTCTTACTGATCCAGAAGTCATCACGCGATCACCTCTTTTCATCGATTGAGTCTGGTGTTATATTACCCTGGATACTGGGGGAAAAAAAGAAGAAAAGAAAAACTCAGCGATTCTTGTTTTTAGTTTATAGATGTATTTTGATTTACCAAATTCTTAATTGAAATATACCCATATCTCAAATCTAGTGTCTTTATCGAGGGTCTTTTGACGTGCGCCTCCGGCAATTTCGCGTGCCCATCAACTGTTCACTCATATGCTACAACGCGAACGGCAGATAGATGATCATGAATAAGAATAGGCATTTAGTTCAATGAACAAACGAGTCCTGGTGAGACGAATGTGCCGCCTTTAACAACTGTTCGCCTGGACGTGGTTGCACGAAGAACCACAGTATGAGCGTACGCATGCTGGTCAACGATGAAGAGTACGTGATTCGATAGCTTCTCAGTAATGGGATGACATCGCTTAAGATGTAAATTTCCTTTCAAGCGGCACTTTTAAGAAGTCACAATCGAACCGCATCAGGCCTGCGACGCTATTGCCACATCTTCACAGCGTACGAACAGACAAGCAAGACAATTGCAGTTGTTCACTGATTGTTCGTCCTGTCCTTCTTCAAAGACTCTTCTCAACCATATAAATCCTAGGCCCCTTCCTAGTGATTTTGGCATCCAACAGAACATTTCCCTTCACACAGATACAACGAACAAAGACATTCACAAATCCTCGAACATCACCAACATGTGCAAAGAAAGAACCGATAAGTGGGTATGCAAGTATTGCGAAAAGCCCATCAAAGAAATCCCAATCAAGATCAAATGTCAAAGTCTAAAGGAGACTGGCAGGTGCAAAGAATGGGTAAATACTAAAGCGAATAAGATTATCGATATGTACGATCCTGATTGTACGTTCTGCAACAAACCGCGGAGCCTTTGGAAGAAGGATCTGGAACGAGAAATTAGACCGTGGAAGCGGGCGCCGGAGTGGTGTTCTTAAGAACAATAAGATTCAGCGTTGTTCAAGCGTTGCTTTCCTCTGTTCTGGGGTTTGATCTAGAGTTTGAACAAAGCAGCAATTAGCTTTCACGTACGAACAAAGGAAAATATTGTCATTTCTAAACAATCTCAATTTCACTGAACGTTATTCCTAATGTGAATAAGCTCTACAAAGACAAATATAAAAGGCCACGACCCGACACGTTATAATTCCTTCTCCAACCCAAAGCTCCTAACCAAACTTCAAAAGCCAACAAACACCACAATCCCAGTTTCGTTCAAAAAAGGTTGCATCATGTGTCAAACCACCAATACAAGCTGGGTGTGCGCCACCTGCTCCGTCTCCATCCTCGACAAAAAGTCAGTCAAGGTAGCCTGCCAAGATTACAAGGACAAGGGTATTTGCACAGTTGCTCTTCCACCGCTGAATGAGTATGTCTACGTTGAAGATCCTGACTGTGAGATTTGTAAGCAAATGAACAGCAGCAGCGATGATGAGAAGAGTTTGCGCAAGAGGATATCCAAGAAGATGTGCTTGGCGTGAAGGGGTCTAGCGCTGGATCGTTAGGACTTAGATACCAATAAACTGAGATTTCTCTGTCAGGAGATATTGAGTTGAGGTTCAAGTGTTTAAAATGGTCGTAACACGTGATTTGTGATTTGATTCTGTTTTATACCCGAAGACTTAGCTCAGATTCCGCCATGTGAGGGTTGAGTCACGTCTAACCAAGTGGATAACATCTAATCTTGGGGTAATCGCACGCCATCGACGTTATAGCAGATCAACCAATCGGCGACCAACTCGACCGAGAAGCCGTTGATAAAATAATAGAGCACTGATCGATGCGATAACGGACGTCCTTTAATTAGATTCCGGGGAGAATGAGTCCACAATTGATATGATGGTTGCAGAAATAGAGATGGCATCATCAGGGCCCCAGTAGCGACGACCAATAATGCTAAAGGCTGATGGCGTCACAGATCATTGGGACGCGCAACGGATGTAGTACCTCATATAGTACTCTTATCATCATCGGAGCATTTTGGCGTTCGTGGGGTGTGACTGGTCGTTGTGAGATGTCGTAAAGGATGTGACAGATTGTGTGATCCCCATGGGGTAATGAACAGAACCGGGGAAGACATATAAGAAGCTTAAGTCCGGCCATAAACGTATCTTAAGTTCAATCATATACTATCTTATTAAACAGCTTGGTCAAAATGTCAACTACTACCATCACAGCCACCGAGCAGCGCTCAATTCCGCTTCACCTTGAAGCAAAGTATCCAGAGCCCTTGACACCATCAGGTGCACTCGACAAGTTCACCTTCGAAGAATCTACCCCCGTCATCGGTCGTGAATATCCATCTGTCAACCTCGTCGACGATATCATCAACGCCAAGAATGCAGACGAACTGATCCGTGATCTCGCCATCACCAGTAAGTCTACCTCCTCTCAAAGGAACGGCCATATCTAACAAAACAGTCTCCCAAAGAGGCGTAGTATTCTTCCGAGCCCAGGATAACCTCACCGATGAACTCCACAAAGAACTCGTCCACCGTCTTGGTCAATTGACCAACAAACCCTCATCCTCAACCCTGCACATCCATCCTCTTCTAAACGGTACCAACGAATTTGGCGTGGAAGACAATGAGATTAGTGTTATATCATCCCAGTCTCGCTTCTTCCAGGATAAAGAGAAGGATAGAGATGATCGCAAGCAAGGTGCTGCTAGCTGGCACAGCGACATTCAGTTCGAGCAGTATCCCGCTGACTACACGAGTCTGCGTCTTACAAAACTTCCCTCTGGCGGCGGTGATACGCTTTGGGCCTCTGGATACGAGCTGTATGATCGGTACAGTGATCCTTATCAGAAATTCTTTGAGGGTTTGACAGCGACGTTCTCGGGTGATGGGTTCCTCAAAGCGAGAGATGCCCGACCTGATTACTTCAAGATTTACGAAAAGCCGCGCGGCAATCCAGAGAATATCGGTGATGAGCTCAAGGCTATTCATCCAGTAGTCCGTACAAACCCTGTCACAGGATGGAAGTCTCTCTTCGCAGTGGGCAATTTCCCTCGGAAGATCAATGAGTTAAGCGCGAGGGAGAGTAGAGAACTTCTGGAGTCATTTTACAGACGGATTGAAGAGAACCATGATTTGCAGGTGCGGTTCAGATGGAGAAGTCCCAATGATATCGGTAAGTACTCGGATACACTGACCCTTTGGGATGTGACCTAATGATTTGCAGCGTTCTGGGATAATCGAAGTGCTTTCCATAGTGCGACGAATGATTACGATGGACTTGGTGGACGTGAGGGACATCGTGCTGTTGGAATTGGCGAGAAGCCTTACTTGGATCCTAACAGTCTGTCTAGAACGGAGGCATTGAGAAACAAACAATGAAGCCACGCTTTAAATAGTATTTCCGCTGATTAAATGTGATTAAATAATAAATATTCTACAAGTCTACCAGGAACGCCGTAGCAATAACTCCCCACAATCAACTAGCAATAGCATGCCAAGCGCTTGCTTTTAACCCCAGCTTGACGAGAAAGCATCTCAATCATATTCGGTATTCCAACAGGCGACGTCAAGGGCGGGTCAGGCGGCTCATAATCAGATTCATCATCAGAGTCGGAGTCAGGACAGGACACATGAACCAAATCCATCGCACATAAGGCGTGCATCTCCGCCACATCATTACTGTCATAGATACCCTCCCGATGATCCAGTCTGTGGAGCAGACCCAAAGCCCGATCCCTCGCATCGTCATCCTCACTCGAAAAGGCCGCAAATGATAACCCGGATACGAGACATCCGTCGAGGGCATATGTCGGTTGACCGATGGCTATGAGAGGCGCCGCTACTAACTCTGCCGTTTCGAGAAATGGTTGGCATGGTCGGGGCTTGTTACTGTAGGAGTCGATGTGCATTTGTATAAAGCGTTGACGGAGACGGAGGTTTTGGAAGTAGGACATTTCTTCGGCTGACCAGTGAAGAATATCACGTTGGACTAGAGCTTGGAAACGTGTGCCGAAATTCTTGAAAAGGTGCTCGAAGGCTCTGTCGTTCGCTTCTCCGTTTTCTCGATCGGGGTTATGTGGTGCATGGTCGTGGAGAAAGCGGAATTGATGCAGCGCGTAGGAAGCTTCGTCGAGAGTCTCGAATGGTGTGGTGTCGTCGGCGGTATGCTTGACATCTTTGGCACACCATTTTTGTATGCCTAAAAGAGTGGGATTCTTCATAAAATCTGATGATTCGGGGCAGAGTTGGGAGAACATGGCAACTAGCTTCTCCATCAACGAGGCCTCTTCCGGTGCCGCAGATTCGTGAAGGCATTGAAGTAACGTGTCGCCGGCGGCAAAATGCTTCAGAAGCTCATCATATCGACCAGTCAGGCCCTCGCATGTCATGAAAAGCATGCAGCATATCAGAATGCAGTGCATGTTGAATCGTGTCGGAGAGGACATGAGCGGAAGGATGGACGATATAGCTCTGTTGTAGTGCTGTATAACAGGCCGCTGCAACTCATCCGGTCGCCCAAAGCCAAGAGAATGAGACATGAAAGCTCTATGTGAAGCACCAACTGCAATCATGCTATATCTGATGGCGTCGAATTGATACGACATGGGAAGTGCATAGCACAGCCAGAAGTTGGAAGCTGAAGAGGAAGCCGAAATTTGCTTGGCAGTCCAGTGAACAAAATGTTGAAAGTAGACTCTTTCGTGATCCGTTAAAAGAGGCATTTGATCAATATGCTCCATTGGTGGCGTAGGAAGAGCAACAATAGCTTGAGACTTGTGTTTCTTTTTCTTGGAAGCTCTAGGCTTTGGAGGGGCGTATCCATCACACTTCATCTTGTCGTCTGCACAGCGTTGACAGAAAGGTTTTGCTTCGTCGCATTTCAAATGTCTGAATCTATCACGGATGTTATTACTTTATATATACAATACAATACATCATCAGACCAACATACTTGCTGTGGCGTATATGTTAGTATGATATTTCTTTTACGAGAAATAGCACTCTAGCCTATCAAACTTACCAGGTGAGACATCCTCCTCTGCTTTTCGGAGCAGAGGCTCGCTTGAATTTGCCCCCGACCCGAATTACTAGCGTTCTATTGGCTGTCATTTTTGGGGAGTCGATTGGTTTAAACAAGAGACTGCGAATTGGAAGGGCAGTCCTTATTGTTATGGTAGAGAGAGGCTGTGGATGAAGAATAATGGAGAACTTTTCTTGTCTTTAATACGGGAACACGAATCAGATTCCACTCTACTAGTACAAGACTAGTAAATAGTGGACTGATTTGACAGCTCTAGTCAATCAGAAGTTTTGAGCCAAGCGCTATTCGGCATCACCGGCTCCAATTTCTCGGCATGTAGAATCCGACCAGAAATACTTCAATCTGCTTTCAACAACACATTCAACCTTCTTGGCGCCAAGGTATTAAGCCACAGTGCTGGAGCTCCGTGCTGACGACGACCCGTTTGAGATTTTGGGTCCATGCGTTGGTATCAGGTATATCTAGACACGATTGCCCCGGTGTCGTATTCCAGTAACCTCGAGTTAATACGAAACAGCCATTTACCGACAAAATGAGCGGATACGGATATAATCAGCAACCTGGCTACGGCCACCAGGGTGGTTACCAGCAGGGCTATCAACAGGGAGGCTACCAACAGGGTGGCTACCAGCAAGGGCCACCTGGTGATTACCAGCAGCAACACTACCGACAGGACAGCTACGGACAGCACCAAGGTGGCTACCAACAGCCTCAACAGCCCTACCCTCCCCAAGATCGAGGATATGACAACTCGCCCGGCCCATACCAAAACTACCCTCCCCAAGACCGTCAACAAAGCCACAGCCCTTACCCCCCACAAGGCTATGAGCAAGGACCCCCGCAAAGCCACAGTCCCTACCCCCAACCGCAAGGCGAAGCATCATCATACCGCGACATGGCCGGCACACCCAACACACCATATACAGGCTTTGGCGGCCCTCCTCCCCCAACCAACTCCTGGGGACCCGGGCCAGGCCAAGACCAATCCGCACCCGGCGAAGCTGGTGACGGAGAGCGAGGTCTAACCGGTGCTCTCGCCGGCGGTGCAGCCGGTGCCTTCGGCGGTAACAAACTCGGAGGAAGCAAGACCGCTGCCGTTCTGGGAGGTCTCATCGGAGCCTTTGCTGGACACAAGGGTCAGGAGTGGAGACGTGATCATAAAGAGGAGAAGGAGGAGAGGGAGAAGCGAGAGGAGGCCGAGATGATGGCCAAGCATGATGCTGAGATGGCGTCTTATGGCCGTCCTCGTTCCCGTTCTCGTTCAAGGTCTTCCTCTCGTCATCATCATCGCAGAGATTACTCTCGATCGCGATCAAGGGATTCGGGATGTCGTCGTCGTAGACATAGTCGTTCCCGGTCGCGTTCTTCTGATTACCACCGTCGTCGCAGGGACTGTTCTAGGTCGAGATCTTCTAGCCGACGTCGATACTACCACTAATTGTCGACGCAAGAGGATAGGAATTTTGAAGATGGGCGGTATTAAATGAATGGTTATAGATCAATACAAATCCACTGTTGTCACATACGCTATTACCATGTGCACTTGTCCTTTCATGGGTCTGCTGAGTGACGACTTTATTCTGTGGTATTGCTACTTTTGTTAATTATCCATTACAAGATACATTTCCAAGCCGACTAACAAACGCCATTCTATGCCTTCATACAAGAGAAACTATGCACTCGTCTCATTACACCTCCAAAGCTCGCTAACAAAATAAACATTCATCGCCATACCTAAACAGATCGTTCATCCTCCGTTCTTATATGAACCAAAGACAATTGTGACAGACGTTCCGTCGGTGAACCGAATGACCCTTTACCGTTTGACATTTTGAAGTTGGTAGATGCAGTGCTTGCAGTGCCAGTGTATTGACTGCCGCCACGTGTGCCGCCGGTTCTGCTCTTCATGTAGTTGAAAGCACGCGACTCGGCTGCGTACTTGAAGTAGGGTCGAAGGGCTGGCAGACAGGAGATGACGAGACCAATGTACAGATCCAGCGAGCCCCAGAAGTCTGCAGGTGTGTAAGTACAAGGTTGGTGGTGAAGAGGGAGTGTGGGACTTACGTGTCGTGACTAATGAGGCATCCTTAACAGCGTACACCTGTGTGTAGCGAACGATGGTGATGGTCATATTGATCAGGCCAAGAAGAAAGGTAAAGTAGATGCCAATTCGGAGCCATCCCTTGATCATAAGATCAGGGACAATTAACCAGGGAAGAACAAAGACTGGTTCATTAGCTCGATCCATTGTGCGTGGAGGAGAAGGAAACTCACTGAATATGTCGCTAGTGAAGTTAAGAGCCCATGTGGTTGTGTAGAACGCCCGAACATGGTTGATCTCGCACCGGCTATCATTTTCCAGACTCCTGTTCGTGTGTTAGTCATCGGGCTGATCGAAGGAACACAAAATAACTTACCACCACCGGTTGACTGGAGTGCAGATGGTGAATAAAAGAGTAACAGTAGTAATGAACGATACAATAACGTAACCCACAGTGACCCAGAGGAAGGTTCGTCGCTTAGTCATAAACCTGGGGATGACCTGGTGATAAACAGAAAGCAATGCCGCCTTGCATAGGTAAAATGACATTATTAAAGGCAGAGTGCTGATCCAGTGGAGCTATCAACGTCAGTACCCAATTCACACTTCTTGCTAGCGACATCGTCACCTTGAGAATCAACCTCTTTCTCTCATCTTTGGCATCGAAGTTGCTGAGGCTCGGTTGGATCCCATCCTCCATAACGCCTAGGTGAACATATGTGATGCAAAACGACGCAATAACGATTCCCATCGCCCAAGCCATTGTCATCCAGACATCACTTCCCAGCAGTCGTTGTTTTTGAAGGCCGAGTCGGAGCCAGATACGTGCGGCGATGACTACTGTCGATAGTGAGATGAGAGTCCATTCTGTGATCTATTACGTCGTCAGCAGGTGGGTTCGGTGTGTTGTTGGTGCAAAACGGACAAGAAGTGCTGATGCGTTTGGAGCCATTTCGATCAAGTCGAGCTAGAGCTGGTCTTTGTCGAGAAGGTGTAGAGTTTGGTGAGGTTATAGTCGATGAGACATCGATGCCGTGAAAAAGTCATGTGTACGTGAATCCGTCGGGGTGCAGCCGAATGGGCGAGGGACCTCTTTAAAACGTCCTGTCGCCATCCGTCGTTGTACGAAAAGCCTGAGAGATCTAAGTTCTCGCTTCCATTCCATCGTTAGCGTATCCGGGAATTCACCGTCTGATCCTCCCGGCTTGGGATGTGGCGCATTCCAGTTCACGAGATGTCGTTCGCCTACTGAAGAACTTGACTGTCTTAGTCAGACAGCTCTGTACCTTGCATACGGAAAGTCATTGTCGGGTACCCGATCAAGTGCAATGGTCTGGCCAGAACGCCACAGAACTAGACTTTTGACGCACAGCAGGTTATGGACAGGCCAGAACTACGCCATGCCGCTGCAGGTACGCAGTTGCACTAGACTACAGTGGCTGAAACCTATTTCTTCAGCTGGCAACGCTGGATCGTCGATCTTTCTTTGCCGAGACCTGCTGTTGGTTGTAATATGGCCTGACAATAGGATGTCAGATCATGCATGTCTTCCGTTTGCGATAGTCCAAGACCAACATGAATTCCACCAGCTCGGTACAGTATCTGGAACACTTTGACTGCAAAAACACACATGTTAACGATCAATTTGTTATTTTCTTAACAGTTAATAATTGCATGCCAAGCGGAATAAGAACCACCTTGTCGGTTAAGTAAAACAAAGCTTGATCCCATGGCGTTACGATTCCTGTAGCGTAGCCGTCGTAAAAATGCTTCTTTGTTAAGTGACTCCAAACTTTAAGAGGCACCACCCGAAAGTCTTGGCAACTTATAGTTAGCGAGCATTGTCAGAGACTCGGAGTTGGTTGATCTAGGTCGCATATCACCCACCAACAGCCAAGCCACCATACCCTTTTTCTGCCCTCACTCTAAAGCAGCCCTAATTACGGACCGCGCGGTAAGAACTGGAATAATAAAGAGGCCGAATCTGAAGCTATTCCCGAGTACTTGGCAGAATGCGAGTCAGTTTCTTTTTTAATTCCGTAGAACCAAGTCAGGTACGATGCAAGGGACAGCGCTAGGGAAGAAATTGCCGCGAAGGGTCGTCTCCTTGTCAGACAAGGTAAGTGATAGCCAAGCCAGTCTGTAATGATCGACAACATCGTCTACAGATGACATCAGGTATGGGCCGCATAGAGTGCTGCCGGCGGCATCCAGAAAAAGCGACGGTGATACAACGGCTTTTCCGGGTAACTGGTCTAGATGGCGGACTGCTTTCCTATTTCTTTCCCGCTCTTTTGATCTATGGTCCTTCTTCTTTCGGTGTCTCGTAACGATCAGCATGCCAAGTGTTTAGACGAATGTTTAGCCGCGCTCTTGGCAAGGAAGAGGTTTTGCGGTAATGACTCGGGACTCGGTAGATGGAGTTGAGACTATGACAGATACCATATCGAAGAAATCATAGATGCGGTTCCGCAAGTAACAGGTCCACAGTAGAAAAGGACCGAGTTTTTATTTATCCAAGTATTGAGAAGCACAAATGCCTCCCTTTGCCACATCAAGCGGATGATCGTCACCTCTAAGTCTAGTCCCTTCGCCTACTCCTACCCTGGATCTAAACGTCTATGAACCGAGCCATCCAAGTCTCAGTAACCTTCTTCGCCTCATCAACAAGTCCCATATCCAAAAGCAATTGCACACTACCTCTAACCGCACTCTCAAGCGCACTAAATATCCACGTATGCGTAAACGTAGCAGCCTCACCAATAAACACCGTATTAAACTCCGTCTGATAGAACGCAGGCAGGTACAAGTGCTGCTGTCCAAAGATCTGCATCGTAAAAGCTCCAGCATGATGCTCCTCCTGCTCCCAACACTGTCGCTTCCAATTACCTGTCCAGTTCTCCTCAACCACGTCGCCGTGTACTTCGATCAGGGCGTTCTTGATGTAGGCCATGTGCTCTTCTTCGGACATGGCGCAGGCGGCTGTGGCTTCGTAGTCGGAGAGGTAGGATGCCATCATTGTTCCTGGGCCGGTGGCGTTGATTTGCCAGGAAGGATAGCAGACTTGGCCTAGTTGGGGGTTTGTTAGACGTGTGCAGCCACCGATGATAGGTTGGTCGAGATGTTCCCAGAAGCGAGTCTTGAATTGCACGGCGACCTTGCAAGCGTTGGCGAAGAGGGTTCTGTCGATGGCGCGCTTCAAAAGACTGGAGTAACGAGGTAGCTTCCAGAACTTCATCAAGTTCAGTGGAACACTGTTAAGTACGTAGTCGAAGTTGTCAACATTGTTGGGAGTCGTGAAGGGCTCTGAACCTGTTGGTTTCCATGATACAGACAGAGTCTTGTTGTTTTCGTTATACCGCAGGCCATTGACCTTGGCGTTGAACTGAATCCTGTCTTGGACATGAGGTTCAAAGGCAGCAGGTAGCCTGCTGAGACCGCCCTTGATGGTCACCCACTTGCTAGCCAGGAAGTAAACAGTTTCGTACTCCCACATCGGCCAGTAAATATGAGTAGGTGAAACCTCGTCCGTAACATTCAGCTCCGTCTTAATGACATCGCGAAGGTACGAAACCTCAGAGTAATCAAACGACCCATCTTCTTTAGCCTGCTTGTAAGCTTTGAAGATGTTCTTCGTATACATGCGGATCTTCTCAGGCGTAAGACCCTTGAAATCGTCCAAAGCTTGGATAGCCTCTTCAGCTGCTGTATCGTTGCTGTATACCGCAGGATTGCTGTAATCTGGGTTGTTTGCGACTTCGAATTTGCTGGGAAAAGTACCATCTGGACGGCGGAATGGTGAATCGACGGGTGTGTTGGGAGAACTCTGAATCCAATCCCAGAACTTGACTTGGAGTGACTTGTTGCCCTCGTTCATGCCGTTGAGGACGTCTGCTAGTTGGAAGATCATGCGCTGATCCATGAATGGGAACGTCTCGTTTGTTTCGGAGTCTGTGAGCTCGTAGGGGAAGCGCATGGGTCCAAGTTCATGGTACTGGCCATCTTCAGGTGACGTGCCATTGAGATAGGTTGTTCTGATACGACCCCCCACACGTTCAGACGATTCCAGGATCTTCCAGTTGTGAATACCCACTGAATCGAGAATGAGCTAAGAAATGGTCAGTTTTGTATCATATGCTTCATCTTTGGGGAACATACCGATGACATAAGCCCAGAAATACCACCACCCAAGATACCAAAGGTCTTGTTCTTGGTAGCGCTGACAAAGACATCATCAGGCTGCTTTTGCTTGAGGTACGCCACGCCGTCGAACCACAGGCTATCGTCTTCAGCAACATCCGCAAAGGACTTCTTCTTCTCACTTCGTCTCTTCAGCCGTTGAGCGACGAGTCGGTCAGACTGCCCGATCAAATTATCATCCAAGAAGGCATTGAGACAACCGTCAGAGACATGGCTGGGGACGACCCAGACAAATGATGTGGGTCGTTTATCTTGATGATCAAGATGACGCGCAGCTAGTGGGTGTTGACCAACATGCGTTGAGCCAATTCGTTGCCACGTCTCTGCGTCACTGTCGCATGATCCGTAGGCTAGGGTCAATTGTCCATCAACATCGCCGGCGTATTGCACCACGATATTTTGTGCACTGCCGGGACTGAGTTTTGATGGGGAGACGAATGTTATAGAAGGGGAGTTGGTAGGTACTGCGTTTGTAAACAAGGCCAGACTGCCCAAAAGAGGCAGCGAGCGTGAGGAACTCTTCATCTTGACGGACTTTGAGAAGATTTGTCAATGTACTATCAATGCCCGGCAGATATCCCTCTTATACTACACGACAACAGCCGACCCGGGGCTACTAAACGACTCCGGCACTCCGGACTCGGAACCAATTTGTCAATCAATGACAATCATAATAAAGAAAAAAATTCCCTCGGACCACGATATCCCAGCGAAACCATTCTCGATGGGACAATAAAGGCCGAAGACCCAGTGTTTAAGTTTAAACAATTATCAAGCTTATCTGTTAGCATGAATGAACTAGCTATAAGTGCTCTAGTTATGAGCCGTTCTGCTTCCTTATCTGTGAGGGAAAGCCGTCGTTGAGAACCCTGATAGATAGGCAAATCCTTGTAACGCATGAAGAAGGTTTATCTACCGTTGTCGTGAGACGTGATTGGTTCGACTGGGGATTGGAGTGCCAAGAATTCCCCGCAGATAGAGACTTTTGCTGAGAGATAAGGTGGATGTCGTTCCCGGACCAATGTTACGATAAACCGGTAGAGACCGGCAGAGGTTGGAGTTATTAGCAAAGGTAAAGTTGACTTTATACGGTATCCTTGACCGTTGAGATCGCATTAGTCATTGAACTACACCGCATATCTTGCAGGGTATAACGAGAGCAACTGTGAGCGGGTATCATCGCGATGTAGGCCTTTATTCCCGAATGTAACATGAAGTCAAATTTACTCGTACTAAATTCTCAAGTCTCTCACAGCCTATGACCTTACAAAATGTACCTAAAGTTCCTGTTCTGCATATCCGTCTCATCGACATCCAAAAGAGTTCCATCGACCCCAAGATCCACTCGTCGAGACTCCTCAGGATCCCTCTTCTCGCCTTGCTCGTTGTCCCTACGACGATTCTCCCAGGCCAGGTAGAAATACATTCCCACGACAAGTGCAATCGTGATGGCGAAGCATGCCAGGATGGTAGTGTAGGCCGTCTACAACAGTTAGTCAAACTCATGCGAAATTTGAACAGAAAGCTTACGTGGTAGTGAGGCGCCTCAGTGCTAATAAAGAACTGCGGTCCACTCAAGTTTCCTGCACAGTATCCCAGGAAGATCATAGCCATGACAGTTGACTTCTTGGTGAAGCCAGCGATATTACTAGCTGACAGCGAAAGCATGAGTGGGAATGCAGGAGCAACAGCCATGATGAGCCAGAAACCAGCCAATCGAGCCAATTTCTCTGCGTTAGGCAGAAGCTTGATCATGAGGATACCAGCAATGGCCATGATGTAAGTCAGAACAAGAGCGATGTGTCGTGATTTGCGGACGTAGGTCGTGAATACGGCTACTAAGATGACGGTAGTAAGTTGGAAGGCTGATGCAGGAAGACCCATGAGGATAGTCTGATGCTCATCGTAGCCGAAGCTCTTGATGACAATCGTGCTGAACTGTTACAAGATTAGTAACCGTGTTATGGTAATAATAGAGGTGTTCTTACGCTTGTGGTTCCTCCGTTGGGAACACAGATGACGAAAGAGAAGATAAAGAACCACCAGGCCTTGACATCCTTCATAGTCTCGATAAACTGGTCGCGATCCCACTTCTTGGTCTGTGTTGTTCGCTGGAATTTCTTGGGTCGAAGGGACGCAAACTCTCGTTCGGATGTGCTGAGGAACTTGGCAGTGGATGGCGAGTCGGGTAGGAGGAAGAATGTAAGGACGGACCAAGCGATCGTGATAAGGCCAAAAATGAGGAACAACATCTACAGTCATTAGTACATCCCAGATCTGATCCATGAAGGGACTTTCGCATACCTTCCACTGCTTGATCGGTCCAGTGTATCCCAAGATTCCATAAGCAATCATGGCTCCAACCATACTAGCCGAAGCATTACCCGCAAACCAGAATGAATGCCTGGAAACATGTTCGTGAGGTGTATACCACATTCCAGTGATCAAAGAGAAACCTGGACTGATGGCGCTTTCGAAAACGCCTAGCAAGAAACGGAGGACCATCAGACTAGCGAAACTATTTGCGACGGAGTGAAGTGTGAGGATAACGCCCCAGATGAACATGAGAACGCTGAGATATTTTCCGAGGGGGAATTTGACGAAGCCGAGGGAGATGGGATATGAGGCTACTAGGTAACCGATGTAGAAGACACTGGATGCCCAGCTGAATTGTTGACCGACGAGGTGCAGATCTTCTCTGAGTCCAAGGATGGCACTGTACGCCAGACTCGTCTCTGTCCCGTGTTAAGAACGCCCATACCAGTAGGTGGCAAACTTACTGTCAAGGTACTGCAGACCATAACTAATAATGAGCAAAGGCATAAGACTATCCTCGTCAGTATTGAACATTCCTACTCGTCAAAATACATACCGAAGATCAATTTTGCGAACCAGTTTCTTCTCATCCTCTAGCGACAAGCTGTCCATCGCTACAGTATCAGTACCCTGTAGCGAGGGCTCTTTGGCGTCTTGGTGTACTTTCTCCATGATGTGATTGATCTGTGAAGTGATGGTGATAGTTTGAAGTCAAGGCTGGGGTCTCGAGGTCCAGTTATATCCCTTCCTTATCGCGTTGACGCTAGGGGCTCATCACGTCGGTCCAGAATCCGGGGTCATTACCCCAGATTTCCGCGTGCCGGCACCGCGTCTTATTGGTCAGATTAATCGACGAGATAAGGGTGGCTGAACCTAGTTATCATTATTGAGGATCAATCGACGAGATAATGCTATCGATACTATTCTGTGTTTTGAGGCTTTCTACTAATTAAATCTCGAACCGCCTCCATTGATACCGTATCCGACATTCCCTTAGCCGCCAGCACATGATCGTGTATTGACTTGATAACGGGGTCTGAAATACTAGCCGAGATCCAATCTCGGTGTATAGGGTCGTGGGTTTCGATTCCTGCGATTAGGAGGGCCCATTGGAACCGCTCTAGTAGTTGTACGGGTCCAATGGTGATGGTATGGTATGCTGCCGCCACGAGGTCCGTAAGAGCCGTCTCGACTTCTGGAGGTACTGGGGTCTCTCCGAATGCTGAGTCGCGACTGCGGTAGAGGTAGATCATGAGGGCGTGGAGGATGGTGACCGTTACTAAAGCCATGAGAGGTGGATTTGGTGTTGACTGCTGGCTCAGTATGAAGAGCCAGTTATGCTCCTATGGAGTGTTAGTACTGCAGTCTTGTCTTGCCTTACCGACTTACCTCTCTTATCTTGTCGAGCTTTCTCTTCATCTCCAACCACTTCCCTGGCATCCTTCCGCTACTCTGACTATACTTATTAATCTCATACTGTATCGTTATCAAACTAAAATAAACATTCACAATTCTTCTCTGGCCTGTGTCAGGTACATGCTCCGCCAGAACGGGCATACGTGACAACTGCCATATTCGCTCCCTCGTCTCATGCTTCTCATTGACATATCCCGCAAATTTCTCACCACAACCAAAGAACCCACAAAACACATCTCTATCGTAGATATACGTCAATATGCGAGCGAGCGTCGAAGATTCGGACCCTGGTTCGCTTCCAGCACACATCTCGTCAAGTGAAAACATGGTCACGTACGCAAGAGCAGAACAACTCAGCTCTCCCAACCGCTCAACATCAAACGGGTCTCTCCTCATCCAAAACATATACAGATACAAGAATGAAAGCATCATGGCAACATGATCCGTAGGCGTCAGATTGACTAACGCCTGATTAAATAACTCCGAACCCTGCTGAAAGTGCAGCTGTGATTCCATGGGCGGTTCATGACTTAACCCGTGATGGATAGCGAGTTCGCTGTGTGAAAATGCCAGTAGAAAATGCAGAGCCATGGGATTTTGAACGGCGAAGTTGAGAAAGATGGAGTGTGAGGATAAGGAAGCTCGACGTGTGGATTTCATGGGTGCTAGGATTGTAGAGTGGAATGTCATGGCTTGGACGTCGTTGCTGCCAATTGAGGGAGCTGCGGATGGTGAGTGGGTGAAGGAGTAGGTGGGGAGGATGGAGAGAAGGTTGAAAGATGGCGTTGGGAAGAGGATGAGGGTATGGTTGAAATTGTTGTGGTCGAATTCGGGAATCGCGAGGGAGTTGACGTCTTCAGGTAGGGTAAGGCCCTCTATGATAGATGCATTGTCCGTACTTGCGTCTTCAGGGAATCGAATGACAGCTGGGGCATCTGTACTTTCGTTCCCTGAGAATTGAACGACAGCTTGGTCATCTGTGCTTCCGCTTTCAGAGACATTGAATGACATGTCTGTCCCCAATGTTTCTGGAAGTTGTATGCCATCGTCTGATATCGCAGATAATTGAAGCTCAGGCGACGGCTCAGGCGATGGTTCAGGCTCTTGACCCTTTGGAACAATAGGTGGAGGCTCCCAACTCACCCGTTCCTTAATCGGTCCTAACCCACGTCTTCTCGACGCAAGAGATACTTGCTCTCTCGTCCACTGACACTCAAGACCAAGTCTCACACATCTTGCACAATCAGGCCTCTTCTCATCGCACTTGACTCTCTTGGTCACGCATGTCAGACAACCTAAACGCGTCAATTCACGTTCACAATACCAGGGGTAAACTCACCATTCTTGGACCGTCCCCGCTCTACGCGACGACGCTTTTTTGGTTGGTTCTCCATTGGTTCATCGATTGATTGGGGACTTGTGGGTTACACCCTGGAGAGAATGGACGCGGGTGGATGCTCAGTTTAATCGACCGCATTTCGGCCCAAGACAGAGGCCGATCTCGCCCCGCGTCGTCCGTCGATTAAACTGACCAATCAGGCACGGGGACTTATCCGCGTTAAAGATACCGAGATATGAGGGTAGAAACGACAATCCCCTGATATCTCATTCCTTCTTGGCAATTCTGTTCTTCTCGATTCATTCCCAATTAATCATTTTGTCATAATGGGCAATTCCATCTCTTACAGCACTTCAGAGTGCGAGGTTACTCTTCCGGATAACGGGAGCACCTTCAAAGGTCTCAAGTTCGATTCCAAGTCCCGACGTTTCACAGGCATTCCCTACGCCTTTCCACCAACAGGCCCTCTTCGCTGGCGCAAACCTCAACCTATTCCCAAAAACAACAACACTTTGGATGCAACCAGTTTTGGGCCTGTTTGTCCCCAGGCGAATTACTCCAAAAATGTCAGCGAGCATATCCCCAAGCATACATACAGCGAAGACTGTCTACGTCTAAACATCTGGACCCCCGTCCCAGACCCTGCGAATCCAAATAAGAGATGGCCGGTTATGGTTTGGTTTCATGGTGGTTGGTTCCAGGTCGGTGATCCAAGTCAGGAAGAGAGCATGGATCCCACCGAACTTATATCCACGGGAAACCTCAACGCTGTTTTTGTCGCAGTGGGCTATAGACTCAACGTCTTTGGCTTCCTAGCTGGGAAAGCTCTGCTTGAGGAATCCAATGGCGAAGCTGTCGGAAATTACGGTCTTTGGGACCAGCGTCTCGCTATGGATTGGGTGTATGAGAACATTGAAGCTTTTGGCGGCGATCCTGAGAATATTATTCTTGCAGGAAGAAGTGCCGGCGCATACTCTGTCCTTGCTCAGACACTATACGATTTCCGTGGAAAGGAATCGTATGGCAGATTTACAAGGATGATCATGTACTCGAATGCCATCCCGACACAACCGAAGAGCGTGCAGGACTGTGAAGAGCAGTTCGATGAGTTGTGCGAATATTTTTCAATACCAACGGACCTGCCAGGATCTAAAAAGATGAGTCGTTTGCGAGATATCACCTCAGACGAACTATCGTCTGCAATCATGGAGTTGAAGAACCATACCTTCCGACCCGTTACAGACGATCTCTTCATCCACCCTGGAATCTTCGACTACTACCGCAACGGGTCTTTTGCGCGAGAATTCAAGAAACGCGGTCTTAAACTTCTCATCGGAGAAGTTAAGGACGAAGATACTCTCTACGCAGTTACGAACCCACCTGATCCCAATGTTGCGTCGCTGAGGATGCAAATAGCGAATTATTATCCTGCGCACGTCACTGATCGTTTGCTCAAGCATTATTCTCTACCCCAGACTAAGGATAAGCAGGCTTGGCAGAAGATCTTTGGACGAATTGTGGCTGATGGTCAAGTCAGAGCGCCGTCGCGATATCTGGTAGATAATCTGGTAAACCATGGCGTCGACGTCAAAAATGTCTGGCGATATCTCATCGCGTATCGCATGTCATTTATCACAACCGATGTTGCACCGGCTTCATTCGGTGTAAGCCATGCCATGGACCGACCTATCTGGAAGTACGTCTCCCCTCTCCCCAAGATCCAGAACATCTTTACTAACATGACATAGCTACTCAATAACTCACGGCCCAACACCAGCAGAGCGTCAGCTGATGGACGAATGGATCACCGATTTAAGGGCATTTATCAATGACGAGCCTGACTATGACTATGGTACGGCAGAAGCTACGGAGTACAAGGTTATGCAGCCACAAAGGACGATTGGTATTGAGACGGATGGTCGATGGGATGAGCTATTGCAGGTCATGGATATCTTTTGCGCATGATGATGAATTAGCCAATGGCGATCTTTTTGTACGGTGGCGTTAGGGTGTCAGAATAATCAGCTGCCGAAAACTTAAAAGACGAAATAGTCTAGTCATCCTACATTGTTCTCAAAGTGACTCTCCAACCGCCTTATTTTGCCTACTCAAGCCTAAGAGAAGATTTCTTCTGCCGACCATTGGGTGGTGACACGGATAAGTAGTTAATCCGGGTAAATGTGTAGATGATGACGGAATTGATCCCCGCGTCATGGTGATCTGGCGACTCAGACATTCATGAGTCGTAAAACAGATCTTCAACCGTATTCTTTCCAAAATTACATCAGACAGTAGATCTCCACGATGACATCTCTCGCCTCCTCAATTAAAGTTTTACTAGTGACCAAAACCCGGGGTTACCGTCACGACAGTATCCCCAGCACCATCGCCGCATTCAAATCATTACCCATCACAGTCACAGCTACCGAAGATACATCTGAACTTTTGTCGCTGTCGCACTATGATGTTGTCGCGCTAGGACATAACACGGGTGATTATCTGAGTGAAGATGAAGTCGTTTCTTTAGCCGCGTTTGTTGAGAATGGTGGTGGCGTTGTTGGTGTCCATGCCGCGACCAGCGGTATGAAGCTGGAAATAAGGTATACGAATATTCTTGGGGAAGTGTTTAATGGACATCCGCCGCCGGAGTGGATTACCCTACAGATCGAGAATGAGGGTCATTTCATTAATCGTGGTGCTGAGCTGCCCACTGCGGACGCGGCGCCAGAGTCGGCCGGGACTTGTCCATTCAACGTAAACACACTTTCAGAAAGCCAATTCCCATGGTTCGACGAAGTCTACACCTTCAGATCCCATCCCCGTCTCCCAAAACACCGCACAATCCTCCTCTCCGTCCACCAAACAACCTCCCCTAACGACAGGGAAAATTTCCCACTATCATGGACCCAAACAGTCGGAAAAGGCAGAGTGTTTTATACAGCGCTAGGTCATTTTGACGAAGCGTATCGCAATGCATGGTTTTCGCAAACTCTATTTCGCGGCATTGTCTGGGCTGCCAAGCGAGACGACGGCAATTAATAATTTCACCTTGGCGGGCTGGAGGGCTGAATGATTTCAAGACGCTATTTTCCTGGGCGACGGGAGCTAAGGTCTTGTAGCTTCATAGGGCTATGGCCAAGGTGCAAGCATCAATTACCCCAAGTTAAGCTTGGCTAATGTGGAGGAATAAATAAGTCCAAGCTTGACAAGAATAAAATATGTTTCGCGAAAATACAACTGCAGAGGCGGTGTAGTAATAACATGAGGGTGGTGCTCAATTGGCGTATGCGTCCAACACGCCTTGGAGTTCCTTCTCAGTCACCGACACGACACTTCCATGTCGCGGACTCGTAGGCAGACTGTACTCCTCCGAGACCTTCCAATCGGGATTCGCAATATCGGCCGTCTCAAGAGGAATATACCCTCGTCCAGCAAATTCATCAACGAAAAGATAAAACTTTTCACCGTGTACGTCGCCTGGGTTGGACTTGAAGATTGATGGTCCTTCCACAACGTCGAGTCCTGCCTTGGTGCCAATGCAGCTCGTCACGTGCTTCCACTCATCCTGTCCAGCGCGTAAATTCTTGGAGCTCTCTTGGATAATGTCGACACACTCTTTGCCCGAAACACCACCAAAATCCTTTGTGAAGCGATGGTAGGTGTCACCGTCTTTAAGAACAGTCGTGTCAATCCTGTCGTTGGAACCTTGCCAAACGACGGGTTCGCTAAAGGTGATAAAGTCTTTAGTCGTCGCGTACATAATCTTCGCGTACGTCTCAACCTCATGATTAGGATCATCCTCAGCATACAGCCGAGAAGCCCAGTAAACAACATACTCGCCAATGCTCTCATCGTAGTACGCCTCGGGAGCCCATGTCATGCCAGCCGTTGGACGGGAGACAAGGGTGTGGCGCTGCTCGGACCAGTGGACCAAGTCAGTGCTTTCCCAGATTTCCAAATATAGACTTCCGAAGCGCAGAGCTTTCTCCCAGCCAATGTCATTAATCTTGAGATCTGTGGCGACGAGGAAGAACTTGTCGCCGGAATGGGAACGCATCAAAAAAGGATCCCGAAGACCGCGGGTGCCTTTGGCGGATGTCAGGATGGGTTTGCCGCCGTTGAGCTCGCGCCAAGAAAGGGCGTTGTTCCCGTTGCTCGCGGCGAGAAAGATGCTCTCCCCGTTGTTATCGTCGCCGACAAAGTAGGCAAAGACATAACCTGCAGCAGGAGCAACATCCGTAGAATTGTCACCGTTGTGGGTCGTTACAGGCTTGGCGAGGGAGGTTGGAGCCAACGCCAAGATGCACGTGGTGAGGAATGAAGAGAAATGCATTGTTATCTAGCAGGATATGATAAAGGAATAAGCAAAGGATTAGAGATTGCCGCGTTAATCTCCGGTTTATTCAGCATTTTTTATATACGCACACCGGAGACAGCTCCCCCGAGGGACGATACTAGCGCCTGACCGCAACGACGGTTGCAGTGAAGCGGCCCAATCGAGGATTGATCAGTTTTTACTCAGTTAAGCTTAAAAAGAACCTTGGGATGCAGGTATTCCTGAAGAGGAAGGACAGATATCGATCTTGGAACGTGAGAGATTGAGGCGATGCTAGTCCTTACTGAGTCAGGAACATTTTTTGACGCGCATGAATCAATTCATCAGGAACTGGTCATGCGTACCAAGAGTATAGTTTCGGCACTCCGTTCAGCCAAGACGGATCATGAGGGAAGAAGAAAGGGCCAAGACGGCTGCGTTTTAATCCCTGGCTTAGTCGTATCAGAATGGAAGGTCGATGCTTGTCGCAGTCTGTGTACAATCTTCAATGAAGCAAAAAAAGACCCTGAGATATCGAATCTATTACCCCAGATCCCTTGAGAATATCTTTATCTCGAATGGGCAAAACATACCCTGCATCCGATTCTGTCGTCACAATAAGGTGATAAGGAGAATGCGGGATTGCGGGAGCTCCAGGTCCGCTTAACAGAACCACTGTACTCGCTCGTGGTCGGTGGTCCTCGCGAAAATACAGTGGACCCCTCCAAGCGAACAGTGGTCCTTCGTAGCGAGTCCCCCAGGCGCCCCTCCGCCAAGAGTCACCCACTGGAATCCTCTACCTCCGAAGGATAAGTGGCCCGACGTATTACCGCTGTGGTTATAAACACTGGGGAAGTAACAAAAAATGAAGATCCCCAAGAATCATCCACCGGATTACCCTTTTTGTCATTCCGGATTCCTTCACATTGGTGACAGGCTCCTCCTTCAGGCTCCGTCGTAAAAGCAAAACAAGATCATCGTAGGTTAATTTGCGTTTAATTTTCTGACAACTGGAGCTGGTTGTCATTTGAGGAGTTGAAATGGGGAAAATCGTAACCCCATGGGAAATAAAGCATTGTTAATTTTGAGGGTCTGTTTTTGTTTGAGATGTGATTGAGAGCCAGGGTGAATGCATGTTGCTGTTCATCACATGAAGATGATGGACACTGTACAGTACAGGATATACAGAAAATTTAAAAAAAATACTAGCAAATTATTCCTTGAATGCAGAATTTTCTAGTGAATTTCCTTTTTGGAAGATACGTTCCAAACATGGCCATCACCTTGGTTCACTTGGTTGACATTCAACCTACCCGATAGCCGTACCTCTCAATTCAATCGCCACGCTTACCTCCGGATAGTGACAGACGACCAACACCAACAAAGACCCACGGCATTCCCCATGCGGGTGCGCCTTGTATGTAAAGCTCCGAGATTGCAGCGGATGAGTATGACGTTTTTGATGCGAGATTTTAGTCAAAAATCTTATCCAAACCCTTGAACCTTTGGCCTCTCCACTTATCCATCTCCACAAAACCTCGTTCACACCTCGGCATTATTCCCCAATTCTTTTTTATGTTGCTCGGGCGGAGATGGAGAAGGACAAGAAAATCAATGAGGGGGAGGGAACTTGGAGTAAGAAATGGGTATTCTCGGGTTTTAACCGACAAGACTTCAGCTGTTGGTTTTGCTCATTTGAGTAATTCGGACAAGACATTAGACATTATTTGTATATGCAATCTGTTGGTTTGATGACTGCAGATCTTTGACGATCACAGATATCACCAACAGATATCAACACAAACAAGTCTGACGGTATACATACTGCACTGTAGAAAAACGGTTAGACGGTGAAAAGAGGCCAAGGCGTCATTTCTCCAACAACACTCGTACTCTAGTCATTGTCCAGGATAAAGAACCGAGTTATGGGGCATCTTGATTCAAGGGTCTTGTTCCCTTTTAGGAGATTTTTGAAGATCGCGGAGACTATGACGTAGACATTTCGCTCAACCCCGGAGAGACAAGACAAAGACAAAACACTGTCTAATGAGACGTCATTTGCTAAATCTCCAGTTTAAAATTTTTTACACTCTACCTAATTGCCGGTAGCGCTGAATTATCGTGACAGTGTTTGGTTAGCATCAGTCAGTTACACACGGGAATATACAGTGTCTTCTCTACAGTACGTCATGCGGGTCCCCTGAAACTAGTCTCTTTTTTTTCTTTGGTCTTTCTCTGCCAAGTGACGTTGAGCCGCCAATAAGTGGCTTGCACCATCAAAAACTTTTCCCTTTCACGACGATCGTAAACGTGCGTTCAACTTTATCTAAGGTTATCTGCGTTTTTTTCTTTTCACCAGGGACCCTTTGCCCCCAGTTCCAAGTTTCTCCGAGTCATTAACCTTGAAATTTTCGCCCGATGGGTGGTCTTATCGGTTCCACTGTGCTGTGACATATGTGTAAGAAACATTGGGTCTGGTCGTGGAGTCTCTACCCACAGTCTTGGACTTGGCGTCATGTCTTTGCGAGTCTGCTCGAGCTTATAAGAAATGTAAATCTCCCGCTTTCGATTTGAAGTTTTGTTACTCTCCAGTCCAAACAAAGAAACCAGAAAGACAATTTCAATTTGTTCAATATGGTTCACGTCGACAACGAAGCGGGGATTCCCCATTACTGGGGCAAGACTGGTAAGGGTCTGCAGAGACTCATTACCATCGTCGCTACCACTGACTTTCTTCTTTTCGGTTATGGTAAGTTCTCGACCACTGGGGAAACTTTATCTATGAGTCTATGCTGACCGTTTCATCGTGCAGATCAAGGTGTCATGTCCGGTATCATCTCCGCTCCCGCTTTCACAGACGATTTCCCCCAGGTTTTGGATGAGACATACGAAGGTTTCGTCGTCTCCATCTACGCTGTCGGCTGCTTCCTCGGTGCTCTCTTCATCCTCAACTTTGGTGACCGTCTCGGTCGTCGCAAGTCCATCTTCCTCGGTGCTATCATCATGATCGTTGGTGTCATTATCCAGATCGCTGCTGTCCCTCCCAGCGGTGGCGCAACAGCACAGTTCATCATCGGTCGAGCAATCACGGGTATCGGAAACGGTATCAACACTTCCACTATTCCTACCTACCAGGCTGAGTGCTCCGAGTCCCACAACCGTGGTAAGCTCATCTGCATTGAGGGTGGTAACGTCGCCATTGGTACGCTGATCGCCTACTGGATCGACTACGGCTGTACCTATGGTCCCGCACCCTTCGTCTGGCGATTCCCTATCGCTTTCCAGTGTGTCTTTGCTGGTATCGTTCTGGTTATGATGCTGAAGTTGCCCGAGTCTCCTCGTTGGCTCCTCACCCATAACCGTCGCGAAGAGGCTGAGACTATCCTGGCTGGTCTCAACGGTACTCCCCGTGACTCCCCCGAGGTTGTTGGCCAGATGGCTACCATTGAGAAGGCTATCGCTGCCACCGGTAACAAGGGCGGCAAGACTCCTTTCTCTGCTCTCTTCACTGGTGGAAAGACCCAGCACTTCCGTCGTCTCATTCTCGGTGCCTCTTCTCAGATGATGCAGCAGCTCTCCGGTTGCAACGCTGTCATCTACTACTTCCCTATTCTCTTCCAGAAGTCCATCGGTGTCGACCACAACATGGCTCTCCTCCTCGGTGGTGTCAACATGATCATCTACTCCATCTTCGCCACTACCTCTTGGTTCGCCGTTGAGCGTGTCGGTCGCCGCAAGCTCTTCCTCATCGGTACCGTCGGCCAGTGTCTCTCCATGGTTTTGACCTTCGGCGCCCTGATCCCTGGTACTGCCGCTGCTGCCAAGGGTGCCGCTGTCGGTCTCTTCACCTACATCGCCTTCTTCGGTGCCACCTGGCTCCCTCTCCCCTGGTTGTACCCCGCTGAGATCAACCCCCTCAAGACCCGAGCGAAGGCCAATGCCACCTCCACCGTCTCCAACTGGCTCTGGAACTTCTTCATTGTCATGATCACACCTGTCATGATTCACGGAACCGGTACTTTCGGCTGGGGAACTTACGCCTTCTTCGCTGGCATGAACGCCATCTTCTTCCCCATCATCTACTTCTTCTACCCCGAGACCTCTGGTCGTTCTCTCGAGGAGATTGACCTTATCTTCGCCAAGGGTTACACTGAGAAGATCAGCTATGTCACTGCCGCCAAGCAGCTTCCTCGCATGGCTGACCACGAGGTTGCTGACAAGGCCCGCGAGTATGGCTTTGACAGCAGCGACGAGAAGGCTGAGGCCTCTGAGCGCGAGAACGGTGTTGTTGTCTAAACAGGTCAAACTGGATTTCGACCTTTCGCGCGTGTGCCCAGAACGATCTGGGCTTTTTGCATTACATACCATTATGATGTTATGGATCTTTAAACGCTACACATTAGAGTAGTAGCTATGACTTTTAGATACCACATGGCTCCACGGAGTCTAGCTTGCAAATACACCTCTTTAGAATACCTGAGACTGTCCTTGACTGTGAACGTGAATGCGACTGTGACTGAATTGTATACTAAACCTGGCTATTGGAACTTGACTCGAATTATTTATCAGACAGTTTAATAATTTTTTATCTAACAACAATTGAGAAGCGACCTCAATTTGTAAAACATCTCAGCTGACATCTTAACAGTTGGGTAACGCCTTGTGCAATTGGAGCTGAAGTCGTAACGGTGTGGGATGATGAGAGTCAATTCGCCATATGAATAAGTCTATCCTAATCTATGAGAAACAACAAAAGGGAATCAGTACATCCAAACTCCAAAAAGACAACTCGAACCAAAGCAAATCTACCCAAAAACCTCCAAGATCAAACGCTCTTTAGGTACATTCTTCCTCCAAATATCAACACCCTCCACACTCGTCAATCCCAATCGTCTCTCCTCACCAAAAAGAATGGGACTCAAAACATCCATCACACCATCAGAGACCTTTTTCCCACTACAAACCATAACAACAGCACCCTGCGCCCACTGTCGAGCAAGCATATCTCTATGCTTCCTCACTAAGTCTTGCACATACTTGCACTCTGCATTGGCATCGCGACTGTATGCGCGATGGACTGAGACAACGCCTGCGCGGGTGTACTCGTCGAGTTGAGTGCGGCAGATGTCATCCTTGTTTACGCTGCGACAGCCAAAGAGGAGAGTGCAAGGTTGCTGCTGAAGATTCTTGTCCAGGAAGCGCTTCTGCAGGTATCCAAGGAATGGAGCAAGACCGGCTCCCACAGCAATCATGATGATAGGAACCTTGGGTTCAGAAACCATCACCGTGCGAAGCTCAGGTCTACAAGCTCGTGGCTCAACTAGCAAATGATCGCCAGGTCTGAGTTGAGCCATGTAGTTCGTCGCAAGACCACCTGGTCGACCACCCTCTGCTTCGACGACTGAGAAGAGAAGCATGCCGTGTCCGGCCTTCCACTTAGGTGCTGATGCGAAGGAATATGTTCGAGGGCGCATCTGAGGCAGCATGGATAGGAATGTGGATAGTGGGATGTTGATGGATGGGTACTTGAGAAGAATGTCGAGGATGGACAGGCGCTGGTCTTCGATTTGGTTGTAGTCATCACCAGCAAGACGCTGGATGGAGAGCTTCGTCTCCTCATCGCTTGCGAAATCGGCTAGGCGTTTGAGAGTTGTGCGACTGACAGTCTGTGATAGTTCGACTAGTGAACTGAACAGGTTCGAAACGAGGATTGGTCTGTCAGTTGGCAAGAACGTTGGTCGTTGCGAAGAGATTGTCAACGCGGTATCGCTGTCAACACAGAAGTAAGACATGACTTGCTCAACCAACCGGGATGGATTCTTCGGCAGAACCAAGACATGGTCACCAGGCGTGTAACTTATATCCTTCGGGAGCTTGACCAGAAGGCTATGCTTCCTAGACACACCGGGACTGGTGAGGAGTGTGTTGTCGACGACTTCAGCGCGCTTGAAGTTACAGCCCACATCAGTGCTGTTGGATTGAATGACAGTCACATCGAGACCGAGATGAGAATCATCGATAGTCGTAACACCATGACGGCGCGCAAGTTCAGCAAAGAACTTCTGGTTCTCCCAATCATCAAAGTCAGAGTACAATCGACCAGTGCTTGCGTCCATAAGACCGATCTCGACGAGTCGCTCAGCACCTGCGTCGGCTAGACACTTATCCAGGACCTTGGGAACTCTGAACAGTGTAGAGACCCAATCCTTGTGACCTGTACCATCGTTAGTTAAACCCAACCAATATTAATCAGGGAACTTACCACATCCGAAAACAGCAAACTGAACACCCTCCAACTCGCTCTTCTTCAACCCCTCAGCCCACTTCATAAACTCCCCCGCATTGTCACTCGGTCGTCCATCATATGACGCCGCAAGAATAACATTCGGACCATCCCTAGACAGGTTCTTAGTCGCCATATCAAGCGGCAGAGGTTTCGAAGGCATGAATCCAGCAGCGACGCAATCAGCAGAAAGTTTCTGGGCGAGCGCTTCACAAGTTCCAGTGTTAGAGCCATAAAAGATGGAGATTGGTTTCAAGTCCTTGGCGTTGATGGGAGCGATGCTCTGTCGACTGGAGAGCGATGGTTGCGTGCTGCTGGTCTTGAAGAGGGAGGTGGGTTTGCGGTCGTTGCGGAGTTTGACGTGCATGTTGAAGCCTTGGGGTTTGATAGTGAGAGATGTTTTGACCTTGAGTTTGTAATTCGGATCAGCCCTTCGAAGATCGAAGTTCTGAAGGATCATGGCAATGACCTAGACATGGAAGTTAGTACTGTCCTAAAA
>QHHH01000161.1:0-141129 GCA_004367485.1 Fusarium citri
AAGCTTAGTTATATATTTAAAATAATTAACTAATAACTATTAGGTAATAATATTACTAGATAATATTCTAAAGATAGTAGTAATCTTATTAGGAGAAAGGTAAGTAATTAGATATTAAGTATTATTAGTATTAGTTTATAGATATTTTTAAAAGTCTTATTTACTATTAAAAAAGCTTTTTAAGTATCTATAGTAGTTATAGTATATAACTATAAAGTAAGTAATAAGAAGCTTTATAGTAAAGTAAAAGATACTGCTATAGCCTTAGGTACTAGGTATAAGGAGAAGAAGAGGGCTATTTGAGCTGAATATCTTGTAGTAGAGAATAGCGCTAGGGATATTAAGCTTAGGCATAGTAATTACAAGAGATGGAGAATTGAGGGGAAAGAATGATAGAGAGACATAAAGGGCATAGGAAGCATCCTTCCGGCAATCGTCAGCCCATGATATACCTCAAGTATGGTAAACTTCGCGAAAACGCCGGGAGATAAATCATTATCCACATTGATAGAACCCGGTTGCATGGAGCATCTTGGAGAAGAGTAGCAATGCTTATTGGCGAGAGTGACCTTATCCTAGCCTATTCAAGCCAGTAGTCCGGCATGACACCTACAAGAGCTAAGCACTAGCTTAAAATAACCATTCCCAATGTTGCAGGGTAGCAATGTGCAACTCCAGATGGGGCCATATCCTGCGAGTATTTTTAATAAGGCGATGAAAGGTGTGGAAAGAACATCGTTCTCTTCGGCAAGTACCTCTGTAGGCACCCTAGCGTGCGTAGTAGGAAGCGATTCTTCTATTTTTATATCATCATATATAAGTTGCTTTACGTTGCAGTCCTTGCACAAGTGGATAATTGCGCTGTCATCAATAATTAGATCCGGAGAGACGAGTCTCAATCTATAGTGGAGATGTGTATGAGACTTTTTACACTTTGCTTAATCCCTATCACTCAGTCACCACATACAGATGTAAGCTTATTCTATACTGCTAACACCCCTTAATCTTACCTAACAACTTACTATTATAGCTTTTCTTGTATTACTTTTAGTAAGTCTTAAAGCTATTTTTTATTAGTTATTTACTAATGAAACTAACACTACTTTAAAAGTAATAAGCTCTATAAATCTATATACCCTCTATTAAGTATATTAACTATATTTACATCGTATCATATCTTCTTCTTCGCATATCCCAGATGCTGCCCACCGAAATGATCGCCAACTTGCAAGAAGAATTCGAAACGTCGCAACAGTAATCCAAGGTGGCTCAAACAACAAATTTGATGAGCTATCGTCGCTGTTGAATGTAGAGGATAGAGCCTTCATAGTGTCCTCGAGCACAAACAAAACGGCATCGTCACCAGAATTGTGTTTCATAAGCGAATACGAAGATCGCCTTGATCCTGTATAGCGCCCTAGAGTGAGAAGTGTTGCGGTTGCCAGCCCAGCCACCACAATGTTATGGACAATGCCTCCGATCAAGAGATCATCTGGCTTGTATAGCGAGATCTTGGTGGCTAACGCCATTCGTTCTATTCCGGTCCAAATAGCCTCATCCGACGTATCGTTGGAATGTAGTCGCTCTTTGGCTATCCGCGAGATATGACGCAACACGGCGGCCACCTGCCGGTTCTGAGACTGTGTGAGAGTATGAAAGGCCGAAGGATCCGACAATGTTGGAGGGAATTGGTAGTACGAGCGAGTCAAATCTCTAACTAGAGAGTCACAGCTGGTGAGGAGGAAGACAATAGAAATGGGAGAGGCTTCGAGAGCTGACAAAGTTTCCGGGTTCGGGGTGTCCGACATGAGTGACTGCATAGCTAGAAATAAAGTCTGACACGCTGTCCCTAATACCGTGTCTTCGTCCGGTTCATTTATATTCAATGCTCTAGGGTCTTTGTGTAGCTCCTCAAGCTAAGCCGCCGCCGACTCTGACTCCTAACGCATATAAGAGAAGGACAGCTCCTAACAGAGGTCTACAGCTAAAGCTAGAGACCGTGTATTGCAAGGTTGAAGGATGTGGAAGTCCAAAAGTAGCAAGGTATCCATGCATAGTTTCATAGCTTCCTTGTCACAAACTTGAGCCATCTGGCATAAAGTTCTACCTCGTTTTCCTCTCCCTCCTCTTGTACTAGAGCTTCAATCCAATATTGTAACTCACTGAACATAGCAGATTCTTTCAGAAGACCTAGATCCTGTACTACCTATAAAGGTATCTGAGCTTAATAGCTTGAATAAGTGTGCGGGAATAACATGGCTTAGTTCATATACGAGGCTATGAAGACTTTGGACTTGGGGGTTTTCTACTCACGTCAACAAGTGCTCTCAGAAGGCTCTTGACCTTGTAATGTTGTGACGCATCACCCATGTTTGCACCATACAGGATATGCAGTAACCAAGCCTGTATAACCCATGTTCTCTTCAAATCCTGGCAAGCCAAACGCGACTTGAAATGTTATTTAGCGACTGGTCAACTCCTGAATAGAGAGAACTTACCAGGCGACCAAGTTCGCTATGTCCGGCTTCCCGAAGACTTTGACTCCATGCTGTACAAGCTGAGGCGTCTGGCTCTGAAAGAGTCCTTACGGTGTAAGGGCTTCCAATAGCGACGATGATATTCGTCAGCAGATCGGGCCTTCTTTTACCTACTGTTGGTCGATGGAGCAGTGGAAAGGACGGGTGAAAGTATTCGAAGTATGCTGCAATATGTGTATCATGACTGATACCAGGATCCCTACCAAGAACTGAGCAAGATACCTTAAAAGGGCGTCGGATTCTGAACTGACCCAACAAGCAGAAGTGAGTCTGTCCGGCCGGTACTGGGGTTGCAGACCGAGTCTCCTCCACCTCCAATTACTATACCGCCACCTCCACCTCCACATCGCTCCTCCTTATCAGCCTCCACTTTCAGCACTCAATAGCGAAGAGTGACCCAGCTAGCGCCGACTAGCTCTCTAAGTCAGCGCAGGAGCGCAGGTCAAGAGTCATTCGTCCCAAAAAGAAAAACGAACTCTAATCCTCGCTAGTTCTTCCATCGACGTTTTACCTCAGTCCTAGCTTTTGAACATTGCTATATCTGGCTTTTTGTTAAACTGCTAACAAGTTTAAACTTAGCCTAATAGCTGTACAAGACCCTGGAACAGTAAGCGACAGATCAATCCGGTCTAATAAAACCTTCTATAAAAATTATACATTATTGCAGCTATAGTATTCTTAGGCGACTTTATCTTATTGATTGCATAAACCGGTAGCATGGGCTGTGTGTAACGGGCCCTCCGAACGTTCTAACAATAGCCACGCAGCCGAAATTAGCTCGTGTTTGCGGGCCCTTTTTCCACTTAATTTTAATTTGACACACGATGCGTCATGGGTCGTTTCGATTCCTATAAGAAGACTTCGTCGCCTGTTTTGAATGTGACATTGGTCTTCGTTCTCTATCAATTAAATTGACATTTACTTAAAATGTCAAAGGGAACTGTCACCCGTTTAGCTTCGGCCGTTCTGGCCACATCTCTCATTGGTGCTGCTTCTGCTGCAGTGCTAGACCTTCCAGTCATCATCGAGAGAGGTTATGTAAGTGTGTGATCAGAACATCCTGGAGTGCAAAACTGACTGCAGTAGAAAATGGTTGAATTTGGCGTTGGAAAACCATCCCAGAACTACCGCCTCCTCTTCGACACTGGTAGTGCGTCGACATGGATGGTTGATTCCGAATGCGCAGAGACATGCTCCCACGTTGACAAGTAATTGACATTGTCATTTCTCTATCCTAAATCAATGTTTCTGACATGTATCTTAGGGGTAGCCGAACTGGGTACAACATCTCCGAGTCTTCCACTGGGAGGTTGACGGGACAGGATGCTGAAATTGGCTATGTCGATGGTAATCGAGTAGCTGGCCCAACTGTCGAGGAGCTCTTTTCAGCCGATGGCTTGAGTTTCAATGCCTCTTTTATCGCAGCCAACGAGAGCAATTGGTCTGCTTTGCCTGCCCATGGCTTTATGGGACTTGCCTTTGGTAGTATCGCCGATGGTGGCGCGACACCCATTTTTGAGTCTCTAATGGAGGAAAAGTTGATGGATGAGCCCAAGTTCGGTATTTATTACGCTAGAGACGAGGGAAAAGATACAGGGGGCGTTGCTGGTAAGGGTTTGCTTACCTTAGGAGGATCCAAGGAGAAGGAATACGTTGACGGTGACTTGGCCACTATCCAGCTCACCACTGGTGGCGGAGACTACGATGTGTGGCGATCAGTTTTGCACACCACCACTGGAAAGACAAAGGCAAAAAACGGCACCGAAATCAAGACTCAGACCGATCTCTCTTGGTCTAGCGTTGTCTTTGACACGGGCGCGTCCAGTATCTCACTTCCCGACGACAAGATTGTCGAGATCTACGAGTCTATTGGAATGAACTGGACGGCTATCATCGAGGGAGATCACATTCCCCTATGCAGCGAGTTTACTAAGGACTGGTCAATCTCATTCGAGGTTGGCTTCTACGGTGATACCAGAACTCTTACGCTCACTGGTGATCAGCTAGCTCTTCCTGGTTTCGCTAACAGGGAGGATGGCTGCTGGCCACCTTTCGACACCTCCGGCTCATCTGGGTTTGCTTTGATTGGGGTTAAGCTACTTCAGAACTATTACACAGTCTGGGACTACGGTAGTTTTCCAAAGGAAGGAGGATTCATTAGCCCTACTCTCTCATTCGGCAATCTCAAGAAGGGATACTAATTGGGCTATTCTGTACTTGCGAATCGTATGATCGAAATTTTTAGGCATACTAAGAATATATCGAGTAGACAGATAGCAAGAAGAGAAAACCGTAATATTTTGATCGGTGGAAAGAACTTGCAACTATTAGCAAGCAGACAGAGAGGTTTACTTTGATGGGGCAGGATCAGATTCTTGAGGTATTCAAAGGAAACCTCGACTTGGTAGCTATTCAAGAGGACAACGCAACGTTCTAATTCTGAGTTAGCATACACTCCTTTCTTGTCAACTTGTCCTTGGCAATCTCTTTTGATGATATAGGCTTGGTAATTCTCGAGCAGTGTTTCAATGAAAGTTAGCACATGCTCTCTAAGTGTACTTTTGCACAGATGAAATATTAATTCTGAGTTGACCCATCAATTCAATTCAATTCAATTCGACTCCGAATGTCGGCACAGGAGGTCCGCATTACTTTATAATCGTATGTAATTCGACCGAGATATTCAGGGTATTTGAATGATTCATGACATGCTACTGTGGCGAAACTAAATGTGATAAGGCATCTGGCCAACGATAATCCCTTTATCAATGGCGCGATCGGCCGAGGCGACATCTGTAAAGTTAATTTCCTCTTTCTGGAATCAGGGCCGAGCTTGAAGTGGCAGGTATTGGCCCGGTAAAAATATAGAGACAATAGTAAGGGTACTGTAATCTCTTTTACATAACTCTTTCTTACTTAATAGGTAATCCTTAGCTAATAGGTCTGTGCGCTAACTGGACCCACTCTTTACAGCAACGCCTGTAACAAAAATACTATTTATTTTAGACGTAAGTTGATTGCTTCTGTCTTTGCGTCTAACCCTTTGGGATAACACTAAATCGCAATCATGGCCACGGAAGAAAAACCAGATGTACACATAGTTGCCAAAGTTGATCGTCGCGTGCTCGATCTTACAAAAAGCCACATTGCTTCCGACTTACCCCGGTCCAATTCCGACTTCCTGTTAGTCTACACCACAAAGCCTATCGAGGAGATCTTCAAGTTCGGCTTGCGAGGAAGCGACATCGAAGATATTCGTCCCGAGCCCGACAAAGTAGATCCTGTTTCACCGGAAGAATGGGGTTTCACCTCCCCAACCTCGGACGGAATCTGCAAATATTGCCAACTTGTCCTACACCCAGATGCGCCCTCTCTTGTGCAGCATCATCCAAATTTGCAGCAACTAGTTAATTGGAGCGATACTTGCATTTGCTGCAAATGGCTAAATATGAGTATTACGAGAGGCTCTCCCAGTCTTGTCGCCCGATATGAGGAGGAAGATCTCGATTTGCGCGATGAAAATAGCACTGCTTGTCCTCTAACTGTCGAGTTGATCAGGCACGAGAAATTCACCCGGGCATTTTGTTGGGTCGGAGATAGGGGACTTTACCGGAACTCCAGTGCAGCGCTGACAATCTCGACACCGTCTCGCCTTGGTAGGGTTCCCTAAGACTAAGAGAGCATATCTAATGTGTAACAGGCGATCTCAATTCACGGCGCTTCTGGATAAACGCTGATGAGTTTGATGAGTCGAATCCTCGTCAGCGGCAAGATCTTATCAAGAATTGGCTGAGGGAATGTGACGACCATGAAATCTGCAAAGCGTCGCTACCAAACACCCGAACCGCGCCCCTTCCGACTCGAGTACTCGACTTGACAGGCAGTTCAGATCTACCCATGTCTGGAGATGATATCGTCATCAAACTGCGAGAGACGCAAAGGGATGAGATCGGTACCTACACTGCGCTAAGCTATTGCTGGGGTAGCAATGCTGAACAGAGTTTCATGACGACGCATGCGACATTGGAGGAATACGAAGCAGGAATCGCATTCTTTTCTCTGCCACTTACTCATCGGGAGGCTATCCTTACCACATTACACTTGGGCATCCGATACATCTGGATCGACTCACTCTGTATCATCCAGGATTCACATGAAGATTGGCAAACCGAATCTGCAAAGATGGGCGCTGTTTACTCAAACGCCCATCTTACTCTTGCCGCTACATCATCATCCTCACCGGACGAAGGTCTCCACACGCCATTCACAGGAGCCAGGACAGTCTATATACACGGAGAGCCCACCTACATTCGTTTCGAGTCTCATCTCACCATTGATGCATCCTCCGAACCTCTTAATACCCGAGGCTGGACATTACAAGAAGCCGTTCTCCCATCACGACTCGTCTGTTTTGGAAAAGAGCAATGGCTTTGGAAATGTTCCAGTCGGTACGCCACTGAAGACGGGTTGATTGACGGTCCTAGGTATGTCGATAATGGACTTCCGCAGTGGCCTGCTTTGACACACGAGGGACCCGGTGAAGATGGCAAGAATTATCTGAGGAATTGGTATCATCTCATCACCAACTACTCGAAACGCGATTTGACGTACCAGAGTGATAAGTCAAATGCGATTGCGGGTCTGGTGGATATGTTCCAGAAACAAACTGGGTACACGTACTTGGCTGGTCTATGGCAAGAAGATTTCGCATCCGGACTGACTTGGGAAGCTACAACAAAAGGCGTTATTCGGGAAAATGAAGATTCGCTTTCGTGGTCCTGGCTTTCAGTAAAAGGGCCCATCAAAGGATTGGATTACAAAACCCCTACAACTTCAATGATCGAATTGATTGAGGTTAATCGAGCCCTGAGCATCAGCTTGAGGGTCAAGGGCAAGGTCCTCCGTACAACTCTGGGCCAACGTTCCGTCACGCAGGAGTCTCGACATTACATAGTTGCCGAGCCAAACAGCAGCGACATTCTGGGTGAAGCGTTTCTGGACACCCGACTTCCCGATAACATCGAAATGAGGGAAATCACATGTCTTTTCCTCCTTCAAGTGGACGGAGATAAAGAATATTTTGTTCTGATACTAGTTAGCGACAGGAAGGCATATCGCAGACTGGGCATTGGTATCATTTGGGAAAAGAGTAAATCTTACGAGGATCCAGAAATAGGGTCCGATGTGTTGCAAAGAGCTGCAGAGGAAATTGTTACGCTAGTGTAGTCGTGTGGAGCAAAAGCAAAAAGGTTGTATAATAGTGGGTTCTAACCACCGAAGTTGGACGAACAGGGAATCGAACCCTGGACCACTCCCAAATTTGATCTCGGAGAGAACATGCTAAGGGAGTATTATACCACTAAACCATTCGCCCGAATGGGATTGTTGAAGACGGCTAACGTAATTACAGTCTGTATACAGCTTGTAGCAGTAAAGACACTGATACCCAAGGGAGAAGCCAATTGACCCACTACATTCGCATTCATCAGGATGGTTACCCTAAACTCACAGTGCAGTCTCTAAGACAGAATTAACAATTACATAACTGCATCAACCTAAATAGTAGTATAATACTAAGATTGTTTTATTAACTTCTATAGCCTTTTTTCAAATTTATTTGAATGGCATCTCGTTCTGTTAACCCAGTATCTTTAAAGTTCTTCTCCACTATAAACCTTCAATCTTACAGGAAGAATACAAGCCTTGTCAGCAAAGGATACTTGCCCCATTCGCCAACTCATTCTTAGCGGGGTAGTTTTTCCAAATTTCCCTCATACACTATCACTTCTTTTATCAAGCTCATCACATCACTATTTCACAGTTCAATACCACAAAATGTCTACTCCTGTGGAAGCAGTTACACCTATCCCGCCACAAGATGCACAGGAATCCGCCATCCGCCCGACGCATCGTTTAGATGGGATAAAGGTCGGAGAGAACAGCGTGCAGCTCTTGGTATCGACAAAAGATCATCTCTATGACGCGAAAGACGTCGGGGCTGCGGACAACTCTTATCAGGTCATCGGCTCTTGGGAGGACAGCTCAGTTCAGGAATTAACCAAAATCTTGAATCAGCGCCAAGTCATTACAACTCGACAGGCATCTGGATGTTCTGGGTCATCACGCTTTGCGGCAACCCATGGAGCAGGGCAATCTCTTAATGGAACTCGTTAGGAATAAGGGTAATGAGCTCTGAAAGGAGATGATGCAAATTTGGCTATGTTATTGAGCGCGTATCCCCTCCGCTCACGGAGATCTCGTCTATTTCGCTTTCGTTGCGTGCATACTGCTGCTGATTTTGGGATCTTAAAATTTCGTTAAGACTCCTCTCTGAAACGGACCCGAAAAACTGAAAGCCTCTGTTACCGGCCCTGGCTCCCTTGATATTGAATAGATCTCCCAAAGTAGACACGCATATCTGTCTTCCGTCATTCCCGACGTGAATGTCTTCCACAACGTGAACCCTTCCTGACGATGCCCATTCTGATGCCCGGTCGCAAACACTTAAGCATTGCCTTGTGCTTTCTAACTCATTTTGAAGCATCTCGCGATTTGTATCAGGGTGAATCTCTGAACTCTGAGTTTGCAACGAAGATCTAAGCCGGAGGTTTTCTTCCGTATCTTCACGGTGTGATTCAAGTCGATCAATGGTGTTCGAGAGATTGAAGCTGCATGTTTTGAGAGTGGAGATCGTTAGGGAATCAGCGACCGTCACGTTCTGGGTAGAGATGGATAATGCAGCGGCATGCGAGGAATTCTCAGTGGGAACAGGCTGGAAATGCATCCCGTTAATCTCTTCCAGGACATGCCTCAGATAAGCAAGACACCGTTCAGTACTCTCTTTCTCGTTCTCGAATCTTTGTAAATTGGTCCGGGCCTCGTCAGTCTCGGTTGTTGTGCCTCGGGTCATTATATCGTGTAATTTCGTGTCAATATCCTTGAGATGCTTTTCCAAATCAAGCTTTGTGTCACATATTAGGTCCTTATAATCATTTAGTACTTCAAGAGTAACTTTGGAGGAACGCCTGCAAACGAGTTAGAGACATTCGCAGTGAGGATAAGTAACTGACAGGTTGGCATCAGCTAGCGCTATGTTGATAGTAGCTTTGTAACCAGCCAAAAGCTCTTTGAAAGAGACTATATCTCCGTTCATGTACATCAACTTGGCCCAGTCTCTAAAACTTGTTCTTGCCTTGTCCCGAGAGCGCCTGCTGTTCTGCTCGACGAGGGTCTGGAAATCTGTGCATGCCTGTCGGCATTGGATGAGGGGAAATTTGAGCGGTAAAAACGCTCTCTCATCGGTGCGTACATGATCCTGAAGCGACCGAAGAACTGACTCAAGAGATTTGAGCTCACGAACGAGATCAGAAACTGCAGTTTGGTGATTACGAAAACTCTGGATCGTTTCGTAGAGTAGTTTGCTTGATTGTAAAGTTGCCGTGACAACAGCAATCACTCCTGAGGCGACGCTCAACGGATCTCCCATGGCAAAATGATTCTTACGTAACAGAGCTAGTGTTCCATAGCTCTGTCAATGAACTTAAAGGAATCAGGAGTCAAATTGAGCTTATATTGTGGTTTTGGGAGTTGGCAGTATTCTGATCTTTGCTTAGGCACGAATTGTGAAGTTATGCGGGGTCAATAAATCACGCGAACTCTGTAGACTCCACAAATCTCAGTCAGTAAGCCAAACAGGATCAGGTTCTGATATATCTTTACATGTTGGGAATACTACCATATGGATATTCAGATTCCATAGTATGACAAACAAAAAAATAACCCCATCTGTTTCAGAACGTAAGAACACGAGTCTCATAGTCTTCCAAGAAATGATGCCACGTAGCGATTACACCGGCAAGGTTGTTGGGGCGTAACCTTTTCGCCTGCTTAGACCTGTTTTTGTCGCCTGTTTTGTCCTATAATGTTGTGAGTATCTAGGACTTATGCATAGGTCTATCACAATGCATTGAGGTTGGAATTCATACGGCCTCTATGATGATTGTATTTTTGTTGACAAACCTTTGTGCTATAGCTTCGCTCGCCCTGGATAGGAATTGTCGAAGAAAGTTGTTGCAATATCTGTTTGTGTACGATTTGCAGCAGTAAAGACACCAATAATGAGGCGAGGGGCAAGATGACTGACCCACTGCATGTATTTTCTAACAGAACGTTTACCCTGAACCCACGATGCAGTTTCCAAAGACCGAAAATGAATAATTACATAAATACATAACCATTTATAATAGCATACAATCAAAAGCGTTTATTACTTCCTGTGACTTCTTAAAAAATTTTTTTTTTTTTAATTCCAGGTATTTTCTATCTGGACCGGATTTGCTGACCCAGACTGCGAAATGGTTGTTTTCACGTTGAACCGAGAAGATAGGTTCGATAATGAGGTTGTATTATTTGTCTGGGACACAACGATTACCCCAGCAGATTGTGAACGACACCCGCGGAGCCATTTAGAATAAGTGGGATGAGAATAATGCTACCGGTAAACTCGTTGAGAAAGTCCTATCCTGAGCCCGCTTGAACACAATTAACTTAGGCACCAAAGTGAATGTACGGGATCCAAAATGTGTTGACACCGAATCCTGGCGTTGGCTCCTCGTCTTCTCCTACAAGCACAATATCCCTCTTATTTCCCTCCCGAAAGCTGTCATCGCGCAACTTCCGCACCGCCCGATGAAGACCACGGCTAACGGCCTCGTCCGTCATGCCTTCGTCACATAGGGTCTGGTACAACACGGTGGCTACATTGACACAATGTGGGTCCGATACTTCCCATAGTGTCCCGACAACATGCCGGAAACCAGCTAGTTGAAAAGCACTCATAAGATGTATAGCCTCATCTGAAAGACGTTCGGCGCGATTACTTCCAGTGGAGCAGGCTGACAAGTACGCAAGGAAGGCTGGACTTTCTTGCAGCCAGCTCTCGCGTAGATCGCCGACGGTCAGGGGATTTGCCTTCCAGTCATCGAGGAGAAGGCAGCTTTGTGACGGATCTCTTTTAGACTCTCCATGTCCTGCAAAGTGCAGAACTTTACAGGTTTTGACATATTCCAGGATGTCGGCCTTGAGACGCGGAGGTGTTTTTGCGTTCAAGTGAAGCGATGGACACAGGGCTCTGACTTTATCAATTTCCGTCTTCGCATTGGGCAGAGCCATCTGCCCTTCAGTTTGCCCCATCGCGACGAGAATGGCATCGTTGTGTTTCCTGTTGTCATTCGACACCTGCGCCCGTCGCCGGCGCCCATGCTGCAACGCCTTGAGGGACGAGGCATATGAAGAAACCACTCTATCAAGAACAGTCTCCTTTGACCCTGGTGTGTAAATACCAGCCGCATGAAGTGGAAACTCACTGAAAAGACCTGTGGGAACCCACCAGACATGCGGCCACTTCTCGTCGTCCACAGGCTTTAGAATCCCAAGTGCGTCAAGACAAGGCTTGCACACAGTTGTCCAGAGCCATTCAAGAAGACGCCAAGGATTGTGCTTAGAGCTGTTGATGTTCGTGACGTACTCCACAGCCTCGTCAAATATCAGGTCAGGAAGTTGCAGAAGTCGGATAGTGTGGCGCTCGACAAGAATTGCATCACATCGGAACTCACTCACATTTATCACCACAACGGGTCCCGACTCCGCTGCTGCCATGAGACTCTCAACGGGTGGCGGTTGAAGGAAGTCGTGGAATCCGTCTTGAGCCTGAATCCGCTCGATGAGTTGGTCGAGTTCACGACTAGCTTCGTGCCGTCGGTTGACTATTGATAGCTCGGCCATGGAATGACTGTCCTGTGAGGTAGAGTCTCGTCTGAGCGTTGATATCCTGGACATGGAAACGGTGTCCTGGGCGGGCGACTCAAGTTCTTTTCGAAGTGCGTCAAATTTCTCGGCCAGTGACGGGTGTAGCTCCTCGAGATCCGAAAGGTTACCACGAGTATCGATCAGGAGACCAGCGATGATTCCGCGGCCCAGTTCAAGGATGGAAAGCACCTCAGAAACAGGCTTTCCAATATTAAGAGCCATCGCAGCCGCAGCAGTAGCGACGCCAGAAGTGGGAGTGAGCATTTGCTGCATGTCGGATTGCTTCAGAGAACGCGGGCTCACTTTGGGCAACAGGAGGATCGCCTTTCGCAAAAGGCTGTATGCCTTGTCGTACTCTCCCCTCAATATGTAGATCATGGCGGCAACATTAGCTGAGCGGAAGCGGTCGGATATAGGAGCTGATGTACAACGCCAGGCCCTGTCATAAGCCGAGAGTTGGGCATCCTCGTCTCTTTTCGCATGCGACTTCCAATACCGACGAGCTAGCATGCCTCCGAGGTTCGTGAGGTATCTGGCGACGTAGATATGGTCGTGGTCCATTACTTCCACCGCTTTCTCGACCGCTTCAATTGCTCTGTTCAGGTCGTCCATTGACCCGTTTTGGTCGTACCGATTAACGATGCTGCTTCCCAGATTCATCAAGTAGTATCCAAGATCTCTGTCAACACTCGCTGCTTCGACAGCTTTCTGAGCCATTTCAATGGATCGCTCGAGGTCATCCATAGACCCTGTTCGTTTATATCGCCCACTTAGCCTATTTCCAAGATTGCTTAAACAGATAGCGAGGTACGCAGGATCAGTTTTCATGACAGCCTGCTCGGACACAGCAATTGACCTTGTTAGGTCGCCCTTCGCCCCTGTACGCCGAGACCGCTCACCTAAGTAGGTGCCAAGGTCGGTCAGCTTTGAAGCAAAGGTTATATGATCATGGGGCGTTGTTCCAATGGCTTTCTCAGCCGCTTCGATTGCTCTTGAAAGGTCATCCGCCAATCCGAACAGGCCATACCGTGTAGCTAGGCAAGTTGAAAGATTGCTGAATAATGTAGCGAGATCTGAGTGGCCGGTGGATGTAGTTGCTACTGCTTTCTGGATTACTTCAATTGCTCGTGTGAGGTCGTCAACTGACCCAGTCTGCTCATACCGCTTGATGAGTGATTGGCTAAGAGTGCTTAAGTACATAGCAAAGTCTGGGTGATTATCACCAGTCGCTTCGACGGCTTTCTCACAAGCCTCTATCGCTCTTGCCAGGCTATGTTGATCAAACCTGCGGCTGAGCCACACTCCAAGGTCGTTGCTATACGCGGCAGCGAGGTCTGGATGATTATCGGACATCATCGCGATAGCTCGTTCAGACAACTCAATTGCCCTTTCCAGGTCGTCTGTAGAATGCCTCTGGTCAGACCGTCTGCCCAAGCATAGTCCTAGGTTACTCAAATTCCTTGCAAGGTCTATTTGATCAGCTTTGGGTGTGATATTGATAGCTTCTTCGATCACTTCAATCGATCTTTCCAGGTCATCTATAGAGCCTGTGGCTTCGAAGCGAGCGCCAAGCCAGGCGCAAAGGTTGCTCAGATACACGTGGAGCTCCGGGTGTGTTGGAGGCACCTTCTTGACGACTCTGTCAAAGACTTGAATCGCACTCTCTAGGTCCTCGATCCGCCCTGTTTCTCTGTACCTGGCGCCTAGACAATTGCCAAGGGTGCATAGTCTGTCAGGACGCTCCGGATCATCGTCAGCGGTCGCTGCGACGGCTTTTCGAATCATCTTGATCGCTCCTGTGAGATCCTCAACTGACCGTGTCTGCTCATAGCGACGGCGTAGATAGAGTGCAAGGTTGTTCAAATCTCGCACACGGTGTGGATGACTAGCAGGTCTCACGTCGACCACTTGCTTCGTCACTTCGATTAACCTCGTCAAATCATGCACTAACAGGGTCCGTTCATAATGCCTCTTAAGCCAGTATCCAAGATTGCTTAGATATGTAGCAAAGGTTGGGTGATCCTTAGATGTCACGTTGATAGCCTCCTGGGCTAGTTCGATCGTTCTTGTCAAGTCGTCCATTGATTGTGTGAGATCATATCGTTGGCCAAGACGGACAGCTAGGTTGTTGAACTTTGCTCCGATTCCTGGGTCACGGCTAAGCGTCTGACCCAAGGCACCTTGCGCCACCCTCGCTTGCCTAGGTAGTGAAGGGCCCGACCCCGTACCTGTTTCTGATGTGTCGACCGGCTCGGATGCGGGTGTCTTGAAGGGTGGACTTGTTGTCGGTAGGATTGCTGTGGGGTTATCGTCGTACAACTCGACTTTGACCTGATATACCACGTTTACCCAGCCTGGGTATCTTGCACGAGGAAACACACCGACTTTGATGCAAGAGCCATTGGAAATTGATTCCAGCCACCCGCGCGCGACACTTTCTTCTGATTGATCATCTTCAAATGGCGTGTTGAGCCTCCACTCGAGGGTGTGGCATCTTGTCTGCCTAGATGCACGGACATTCCTCTGAATCTCACATAGATACTGCTCATCTGGGGATCGAAAGGAATTGGAGTTTTCCGGAACGATGCCGAGGGCAAACCATGTATGTGAGTTCTCATAAGGCTGATTCGTCCTGAATTCAGGATTACACCAGCCTAGTAACGATCAGCAATGAGCCTCCATAAACGGGAGATGGGACTTCGGACCTTGGTCGTGAGACCATATTCTGATAACTAGGCGATGCAGTGGCTGAGGTCCTATAGTGAATGAGAGGTATGGCTCTCGTGGACTCGACTCGTTGACACGAATTACATCGCTCCTAGTAAAAGTCCTGCAAATTTCGGAGCTACTCGACAGATTGTTGCCAGCCGTTTCAGCCATTGGTGAATACGTCGCGATGCGAGAACAAGCTCTCTTTGGGGTTTCTGGAACGACTGGTAACTTGGACTACAAGCTCAGTGAAACCTTGAGATGGGGAAGAGAGCATAAAGAAACAGCATTGGCGCGTCGGAAAAATACAGTTATACCCTGCACAACAATCCAGCCTTGTGGCAGCCTGTCTTGGTTGGGGGCTGAATCAGGCGGGGGCAGTGCAACCATTACACTGTACTCATGACGCCTGTTTCAACCTCATTGGGAAGGTCGCTGACAACTCATCCGGGTGATGGATTCGTCTTACATAGCCACTTACCAGAGCCTCATGAAGTTCGAATGAAAGCCAATAGTAGGCAACAACCATTTTTAGTGATCCATTCACCCGTGCGGTTTCGCGCTGTGTCAACGAATGGCGCAGCATGTAGTGATGAACTGTGGTTCAGCTTGCGAGATAGGCGGCCCGAACCTATGGAGAACCAGGTAAAACGGATTGAATTTCCCCAGAAACCGTGTAAAGCAATAGCTAGTTACAGGGGTAATCACATTGAGATATCAGATAACCTTAAAAACTGGCTTGGCCGCCGAGAGCATAGCCCATGGAGAATGGCGTGAGAGCACCATCCGGGGTTTGACTGTAGGTGGTTTGACAACAAATAACGCACTTCTCTGAATGAGGCCACCCGCCCAATAGCCATATTTTTAAAACCAAGATAGTCGCTACAATACTAATTATATTACGGGACAAAACTCGGGCAAGCAGATGCATATAACACAGCATCTGAGAAAGACCGACTGAGGAAACTGACAACGGCCTAGACTAAAGACTAAAATGTCAGTGAGCATCAGGCCACCACTTGGCCCTTACTCAAAAATTCGACAATCCTTCCCAGGGCCTGCTTGTCTCCATCCATCGTTTCAGCCAACTCCCCATCTACCCAACCCTTTGTAGCTCCGCCCCCAAAATCAATCAACCAAGCATCATCCTTAGCATCAATAACAATATTGCTAGGCTTCCCATCGCCCCAGACAATTCCATGTTCGTGCAGACGCTCAATAGTCTGAGTAATCTGCCGTATCCATTTTTGAGCTTTCTCTGACGTGATATCGACGTCGTCGAGTCGACGTCCAGGGATCCACTCTCGCACAAAGCCCAGGATCTGCTTGGAGCCTTTGTGGTGGATATACCCGAGAAGCTGAGGAACCCGAATCATGCTTGGATCTGGGAAAGTATGGAGAATGTTGATCATACGTGGAAGCTCTCGCTTTTGCCGGCTGCTGCACAGCCCAGCACCACATGCCTTGCAGAACATTTCCCGTCCTTTAGCCTGTACGACAGCGGAGAGATTGTCTGCACCGCGACAAGAGAGGTCTGTTATCTTGATCTCATCAGGAGTGAAACGAGGTAAGTCTTCGCGAAGTATCAATCCTTCTTCAAAATCTTCGTCAACAGTAGGTTCAGCGCTGTACCCTTCCCTGACATCGATGGGTACAAGAGAGGCACTTTGACCAGGAGAGTCTAGTCGAAAATAAAGGACCTCAGGAAACAGCAGTGGATGAAGTGAGCCGTCATCCTGGGCAGCGGAATTTGGGCCTCCGAATAGTGGTCTTCCAACGTCAAGAATAACATCGAGAGCCTCCTCCGCAAGCCCCTCGTAGCCCCTAGTCATAGACTGATTTATTGAATCGATAAGACGGTCCTGCAGAGGACGCTCTCCTGGGCCAAGGTGTTGGGTATGCGTGGTCGACGAGCCATTGCTGGGGAAGATAGATACGTAGATCTGCTTGTCGTTAAATTTGAACCGCATTTCCGCACCGTCCACATGACCACCGCGAAGCTCGAAGACTGCGATGTCGTCCAGGCATTCTGGTTCCAATTGATTGCTCATTTTGAGTTTGGGTCAAGATGAGAACAGCCCTTGATCTGCGATTATCAACGTATTAATCTGGTTGTGTGAATCAAACGGTTTGAAAGTTCGGCCACTGAAGACAGTTAAATAGGGAACGGATGTTGCACAGCTAGGCAGCAAGATTGCATGCATGCCAAACAAAGGCGGTCTGTGTCACGTGTTTGAACATTATTGTACAACCAACAAGGCTGGTCATTTGATCTATCTCACTTCGCTACAAAGTCGTACTGAGGGCGGTTTTTCATCTTCGCGTTTCACAAACTCAGATGATTCCCGACATAGTCCTACAAAAAGAAGGGCGCCAAGTAAGCGAGAGATTGGAATTTCCTCGGTACAAAAATACGTCTTGCTCGGCTGAACGTCTAGACGGGCCTGAGGCTGGATAAATTCCACAAAGTTACTTCTTCTACCTTCCAGACCGTCAAGAGTGTCACCACCTAGACAAGGTTCCCAGCAGTAGTCTAAGTCATCCGGAAACAGCATAGATCAAAATAAGTCCATGGATTGGACGAAAGGTGAGAGCAGAGTTGCCTATATAGCTCATGCTTGCCTATCATCAAGTTCCGGTCTCGGCATCGCGCTTCACACATTCATGATCTAAAATTTGTCAATATGAAATACCTTCTCTTCGTTCAGTTGCTTTCCTTTGTGCTTCTGGCACATGCTCAGCAAACTACGCTGTCCGAAGCCTGTGCAGGGCTGAAGAAATTATCTTCTTGCAAGTTCAAGTTCTCTATTCCCACCGGCTTTACCGTGAAGACAAAGGAAGTATCAGAGAAAACGGTATGTTGTTTAAACAAAAATATAAAGTTTATTACTGATGTTAGTCCCATCTTTAGTTGAATGAATGCAAGACCAAGAAAAAAGAGAAACAACCCTGCCCAACCAAAAAGAAGCCTTCCAAAACATGCGAAACAATGGTCTGTGTTCCTGGTCAGTACAGCGTTATGTCACTCTTATTGTAGATGTTGTCTCATTGAAAATAGGGTACGACATTACAAAGAAACGCGTCCCAACAGGACTTAAGGTCACGACCGAACAAGTGGATCTTTGCGAAACCGTCCGAAAGGTTTTAGGCCAATCTGAGGGCGATACCTTCATCAAATCTTCTGATGCTATTTGCAAATGCTTTCCTCGCCTTGATCAGCTCAACGCGACTGCACAATTCAACGCGCTTTCTCAAGGCATCATATCGCCATTAAATAGCAAAGTCGCTGATGAGCTTCTCAGTATACAAACAGTAGGTCGATTCTGATTTCTGTCCTCTCAGCCCCGCTAAGCTGTAGCGTTAGTGCTTGCAGAATGGAGGGTTTAATCTTGAAAACAACTTGTCTGAAGTTAAGGGTTCGATCAAGTCAGGAAGCAGCTTCACAAACGTCCAAGCATTTGAGGTACGACGCTGTGCCCTTTAGCCTTTGTATTCTAACAGCCGTATCAGATGGACGAATCTACCCTTGCCAAGCTCATTGCAGGTACGAAGTCCTGTCAAAAGGGCGCCTGCAACTCGACATTGATTGCGGAAACGATTCAATACGTTTTCCGAATGAGTAGCGACGCTAACAGCATTTTCAGAGGGTCCCTGAGCAGCTGGCAAGCTATGCTATCAAACATTAAATCTATCTCTATCAATTTGAACGATCGGTCGACGAAGCTCACATCGTACGCGGCTTCTATGCAAGCCCAACTTGACAAGATTAATGAAATGTGCATGAAGCTTGGTAGCTGCAAAGGACCTCATGTGTCGTATTTTCTGCAACAAGGTAAAGATGATAACATCCAAGATTCGAGAAACCAGGAATTCTGACCGCTTTCTAGTGGAAAAAAACATCGCTGCGAGCAATTATCTTGGAGCACTGCCATCTAATCTAACTAGTGATCTTGGAAGTATCCTTCAACAAATACAGGATGCTTCAAACCAAACTGGGTCTCTGGGCGACGACGCCGTCGTAGCCTTGTTCAAAGACAACAAGGTTAACACGACTGCTGACCTTTTCCAACTTCTTCCCTCGATCAAGTACCTCAAAGATATCTCAATTGATATTAAGACTCGATTGGATCCAATAAGGGAATTCCTACCAGGCAATACGTCATTTGCTAGGTCGGCGAGCGCACAACAAGATCAGTTGGTCTCGATCCCATCCAAGGATATCGAGCGAGAGCTTGGTATCGGTGTTGACTGGAAGAACCATGAGTTGATTGGCAAGATATCCACGATGCGACAGTTGATTTGGACGCATCAGAACGAGTGGCACTTGTCCCGTTTTATCGGGTACCTTGGCTCTATCCAGGGCCCACTCAATGAACTTTCTTGGAAGAACGGAAGGTTCTCTATAGAGACCAAGCTTATCAGCTACAAACTGTGGAGTACGCTCCCAACAATGGCTATGCCATGTTCGGGACAGAAGAATGAGACATACAAGGACTCGGGATTTGAGCAGGTGTTTTCATATCCTGAGTATTTCGAGTGTATGGTCAATGGGACAACTGCAGCTTTCCCTGATCGACAGATGGGATATTTACGTATTACCTCTTAGTGTATTAGCTGTCAATAAACTGACGATCTTGTTTTGCTTATGCTATAGTAAAGTTCTGCTCATCAAACATTTACCTAGCTACCCGACATCAGTCTTATTGGTGGGGAAGAGACGAGTAGACCCTCCAGCGTCATAGATTTGAACAAATGGGCTTCTTGATTTTAATTTCGACGCCTTGTGATGAAAGATATTTCAACACCAGGCCTACGACAGCGAAAGTAAGCCATTAGAGTAAGAGCAATAGGTGTCAACTCCGTAAGATCAACTGCTCTACATAGCGACTACTGCTGCTTTCATATATCATTATGTTCTTTTCTCAGTCGATTCCTCGAAGATACAGCAGAAAATGATAGTATAGCGGAAGGGATAAGAAACGGGACAAAAGTGGAAATTCAGGGCGAGTTGAGCATTCCTGGGCAAAGTAAAAATAAGCTAACAGGCACGAAGCTAGTCACAATATGGTTACTGCCAAGATCCTTCATGGCGCTAAATTATAATCTTACGGGACAGGACAACGGACTTTTGGAAATGACCGAATGTCCAAACCATTATGATTCATCCGACGGACTATTTACCACTTTCCTTAAGGTTAAATTCCAAGAAAGTTCGCTCTACATAAGTCAACCGTGCCTTAATACTGCGACAAGAGGAATATTAAATCGAACACATTATCCATAGATTCAAGAACCCTCTTTCGTTCCAGAACACAAATTAAAAACTTTCCCCTCAATTCCAACAAGCAATATGTCGACTACCAACAGCAAAATCTTTAAATTCTACACCTTCTTCTTTATGTGGATTGATCCTATTATTGCACTCGGAGGAGCATATCTGAATTTCATTGATCCAAATGGCGCAGTGACCTCAATGGCACCCAACTCAAAGTACGACTCCGACCAAGTCTTTCTCTTCCATCAGAGCGGCGGTCTTGCGTTGGCTGTTGCTTACTTATCCGCTGCCATTCCCCGATATTCTCAAGACATTACGGTTTGGAAAATTTTGCAGTTTTCACTGTTACTATCCGATTTGGCAGGCATTAGCGGAGTAGGCTTTGCCATGGCTCGTCAAGGGAGACTTGGAGGAACTTGGACTTCGGATGATTGGGGTTGTGGTGGGACGTATGTCTTCTTGACTTTGGTGAGACTGCACTTTTTGGTTTTGAGCCAAGGAATTGCTGGCATGGCCGACAGCCAAGCAGTTAAAAAGCAAAGTTAAGAGACATTAGAAACCTATAATTAGCGTAAGGCTTTGTATTGTGGCTGGTGCATTTGGGGGCCGATACAGTGAAGATCAGGCAGACTCGGTATACTGTAATTATTGCTCAGTAGCCAATAGAAAGAGATAAGTGGTCACGCATTGTTAATGCACTATTGGCTTAGTCACAGATAATCTCCCTTTGATTGGGCAAGCTTAGGGTGCATAGAACCGTTGTGCACTGTGATGCTTACGCTGTTGCCTGGAAGGATTCTGATCGATGGCATCCACTTGGCGGTCGATTGATTTGCCTTCTACTTGAGACAACCGTGAGGATGTACTAGAACATGACACGCAGGACTTAGCCAGTCATCGTTCAAGACGATGCAGATCATCAAGGCAGTGCTCCTCAATGTCTTCTAGGACTATAGCTATATATATTGAATTCTCCCACCATTGCTGATAATAATCCATCTCATCGCAGCACATTATACATTACACCTCTGAATACACAATTGAGAACAGCACAATCACTATGGCAATCAACTCAGCGGCAGTCTTCCATCCCACCAGGGACTTCTTTATCTTCTCCGCAGCCGTCGGTCTCCCCCTCAACTTCGTTCGCTTCTGCATCATGGGTCGACCCACCTCTTTCTTCACATTCATCCTGCTCATCTTCTCCGCCATCTTCGGCTTCACCATGAAACGCCTCCACCGCCAAGGCGCACATCTCAAAGCAACCTTTGCCACACCTATCACTGAACCATTAAATTGTCTTATCGCCGATATATTAATGGGTGCCCTGTCGCTCTTAACCCTTATCTTTACATGGACAAACAATCGGTGGCAGGATACTCCGGAGACGTTCCTGGTGGCTTATTCTTCAACTCCATTGATCTTCAATATGTTTCTTCATTTTTTTCTAGCGCTAGTTGTGCTATTCCGGACAAATGGGATGAAGGAACTTGTGAAGGAGCTCGTCGGGGATTTTGTGTCGAGTTCACCTCAGCCTTGCCCGCATTGTCAGGCTCAAGTGGAATCACACAGTGATCATGATGAGGAGCAGGCGCTGTTGACCCCCCCTTCTGGTGGTCATGAGCATATGCATGAGGGCGGGGCTGGTACTCCAACTGTCTGGACCCGATAAACACAGCTTCAGCTATAGACCGCGGAATACTCTTTGAAAGGTACCATGTCGTCTTCGAGACATACAATGACTCGGATTTCAAGGAGGTACTTATATATTCTGTCCTTATTGAAACTCAAACACCATTCACGATTCCTTTATTGGTCCTCTCATTTACAATTCCCTCTTATGAGTCAAATGACGCAACTAGCAACAAATCTATATATTCTGAGTATTAGAAGCCCAATTTCAATGAACCAATTGCAGTAGTAAATCAGCTGTTTATAAATTAGCTGTGACTAAAGTATGAAATGTAGTATAGGATGTCAGTATGTAATAGACAATATGTTAGCCCTACACAAATCAGGAAATGCATAACTACAAGTTTTCAATCATTATCACATGCATGCCTTGTAAGTTTACAATATCAGGTTGTGTCTATAGTAACCGGTTTGTTCTGTAGCAGAAGTTCGTTCGTTCATTCTTTATCTGGATACCCGACATAGACCGGGGCCTCAGATGGAATTAGACCTTTGAGTCGATGTTTTCAACAGCCACCCGTGGAGGCGCCCCCCAAAAGTAGAGCGTACATCCCCCTCAATCGGTTCGTCATCGTCAGAATCTAGATTATCGATCCACTCGTGTTCACGTATCGCTCTTTCCGCAACAGGAAACCCGTCTTGTCCGCGGAGTCAAGTGAAGATATTTCTGGTAACCATCTCCGAAGTATCATCGTCTGAGTCATAGTCATCGTAATCAATGTCAACCTCTGACTTAGGAATCAAAGCTGGTCCAGTCTTCGGCCTAGTCGCCACCGTGGGGACATCAGGCCCTTGTTTGGCTTCTGTTCCGTCCTTACAGCGCCAAGTTAAGCCAACATAACTGAGGCTATGATCTTTCCCACATATTGAATGCTCGTGGACATCAAGGTTGGTGTCATCTAAGGCGGTAGAGCCGAATGGTGGGAATGGAAAAAGTGGCGGGGTGGTGTAATCCATGCCATGACAAAGGAACAACAGGCGACATTCATCGTCGCGTGATATTGACGTTGCGCCTGCTATGGGGCGAGAAACTTGTCCTTGAACAAAGGACATCAAAGTGCCTGTCCAAGCAGCTGCCCCGAGATCGATTTTCCACCAACCACTGCGGCTTTCACCAAGGACTTTATGATGGCTCCCTATTATGAAAGCGCCAACCCATAGGAAGCCAATACCTGAATCGCGCTTTATCAAAATCCGCAGGAGGAGATGGGGGTCTTTGACCGTATCGATAAATGCAAATGAACCCCGCAACCACATTCCACATATGTTGCTTTCAACATCGGGTTCAAAAAACACACTCGTTAGAAGAGCCTTCGTTGCTCTGGCGTTGCAGCTGAGGGTCAGGAGTTTGTCCAGCTGGAGTTGGTCTATTGTCGCGATGTTGGAAGCTCCAGGAGACTTACTCTCAGCTCTGTGCTCATCCCAGACAATCCCTGGGATAGGTAATCCGATCGACCGGCCGTCATATTTGGCAGTCGGGATTAGTAAAGCTGCTGCCAGAGTTGCCAGGATCAGGTCATCCTCTATTTCATGGTTGATGCAGTATTCGGTCAAATAACCCCATGCTGCAGCTGCTGGAGTTGGCGTAGTATCTGATGTTGACGATGGTGTCTTGATCTTTGTTAAGACCTGCAAAGAGCGTTCCGATGTAAGTCTTGTAGACCATGGTGAATAAAGAAGGTCCCCCTTCTTATTGCGGATCACTGCATCCCAGCCGCCTTCCACGGACAAAATGGCAATCCACCAGCGAGCAGCGTCCTCGCTGACTGAGCCAATGTTTATCGTGGCAACAGGTTGATTCACATGTGGTGATTGGGCCGCATTCTGTTCACCCTTCGAGCGGGGCATGTCTCGCAAAGATATTTGTGCGTCGGGGATTAATTCGGCCCATCTTGCGGAAAGAATGTATGCCCAACCCTGCAGATAGATAGGGATATGACTGTTCTGGTCACCAAAGATATCTGGTAGAGTTGCCCTGAAGCAGCGTGTGTCGGAAGTCAGGATGACTTTGGTGGGCTTATCCCACGCAACATTAAAAACAGCTTCGTCTGTGAATGGCGGCAAGTGCCCTGGGTCTTGAGCGGGGAGCCAGGTAGTAACCGCTACGACCAAGGCAGTGTTTCGGAAGAATTTAACAACAGCAACGTTGTTCGGAAAATGGGGCAGGTTGGGGAAGGCGGTTCGCAATCGTCGCAGACAATCTCTCACCAAGTTTGTCTCTTCGGAAGCGCTTTGAAATATTGTATACCACGTTTGGTAACCCCGAGCATACATGCTGCGAGCGTCTTGCTCAGTGGGACGGACTGCGTCTTGCATGGGCGTGGCATTGATAGAAAAAATAGGAACAGCAAGACTCGACGCACGTGGTAGCTATGAGAAGCTTCAATTGCAAGTGGAGGGGTGTGATTCATGTGAAGGCTGCGAAGGATTGAGTCAATTAGTCACAGATGGCCGTGGATCTACCGAAATATGTCACTGGGCAGGCCTCGGGCTTACTTCCTGAAAGAATAATATTCCAAGATGATAGACTAGACCTGAGGCATTACTAATTAGATATCTCTAAGCTAATGGACTTATTTGCCTGATTCCCAGTGGTCGATAGCCTTGTAAGTCTTGTGGGTAACATTGACCTCGCGCTTTGCAACTCGAGATCGCTTAGTGAGTTTCTTGTTATCGTCATCAATCATGATACAGCCTTCAATGTCTTTGGTCGAGCAAAGAGGAGTCAGCTTCTTAGTACCCATGTCGCAGAACTGTCCATCTGTGCCGATAAAGTCAGGACCCCAAGATGTTTCAGAAGAGCATAGTTCCTCCGCCTTGTGCTGCTTCAGGTTAGAGACAACGAGCTTTCGTTCCATCCAAGGAAGTCGAGGGCGGTTGGCGCGTTTTCCCGGGGCACCTGTTGGTTGTTAACTGTTGTTGCAGTCTTAAGATCATGTCGTCAACTTACCGGAGATCGGGGCATCATCTTCACCCCAAAGAGTGTGATCGCAAGCATCCTTGTTGTCGACAGTATCCTTGACCTTTTCACCATACGCGCTAGTGTCGAACTTCATAGAAGCACTCTTGGTACCCTCTTTCAGACTCGCATCAAGCCAAGTGCACCTTGGGATGTAGTCCTCTGTCTGATCTTCATCCAGGTACCCCGCTTTCTCTTTGTTCGCATACCAAGCCTGACCACACTCATACCCAATATCACCAGTCCAAGCACCACCGGGAGTATTATCGTATTGGCTTACACTGATCCAGGCAACACACACAGCATCTCTGGCAACGGAGATACCGGCGTACTCGGCACGAGCGCCATTAGAGAAGGAGTCGATGACGGTGTCGACTATCCCTCCCTGCTCCATAGAGCCGCCGTCACCTCTACCGAGGTAGTTGTTATCGAAGTTCCAGGCATATGCAGCTGAGATCTCACCACCCTGGATATTTTTGTTATTAACATTCTTGGAAGGCTATTAGATACTTACAGAGCCTTCATCGTCGGTGCCGCCACTTCCAGCCTTGATTCTGATAGCAGCACCTTCAGTTGGCTTTTCCGGGATTTGGTCTTGGATAAAGCCGACGATACCCAGAACACCGCTCACGATACCGATAGCGTCAATCATCTTGGTGTTTAAGGTCTTTGGTGTTAGGGTGAGTGTGCAGTATTAAGCGTTGTATGAATGAAGGTCAGAACGAGATTGGGACTGTAGTTTGTTCTCTACGTTTGATCGCGCTATTGGCCCCTTTATATAATTTTTTGTCTCGTCGATATCATTTCATGTTGGAAGCATTACTGTGCACAAGTGCCGAAGACCATCATCGTGATTTGTGAGCCCATGAACGGACGGATCATTACCCTGGCTAGTGACAATCAGCCTCGCGGCTATCAAAAAACCTCATCATCTGAGACACGGGAAACTAATTCATGATCCGTTATGCACAGTTACAAAAGCCAAGAATGCATCTTGTTGTCATTGCTTGTTTTTGGATGTAGCTGACAGGAAGGGCGATCCCGACACCATGTCTTTTCAACAAATCGTTACTGGAAATAGATACCCGGTATGCTGTTGGTTGAGCATACAGCATTAAGCTACAGGGTTATAGGTCCCAGTGACAGTCCTGTCCATCATTCATTGGGAAATGTCCGAACCGTAGCATTACTCCACAATTTGGGGCTCGCTTATGCCACATTCCCTCCTTCTCCACAGCATAAAGATTGTGAGCAAGTCCATAGCTGATGTTCTGCTAGGTGGATCGTCGGGCATTTTCGAAAGCTTGACTACAGACAAAACATTTTTGTGGCCTTTTGCATAATCGAGAAACGTTCGAGGCTGCTGCTCCATAAGCACAGAGCATAGCTTATACAATAACCGAAGGTGGTGAACCTAAGCGTGTCATGAGGCTACATGGGAAGTGGTTTCGAAGCATTGCTAGACTACTGTGTCGCAGAGTATGATCTTTAAGGTCCCACTCATTGTTCGACAGACAAACTTTACGGAAAACCACAAGACCTAACCGTCACTCCCATCGTCATCTATTCGCGTGTTACATCAGAAGGAACCTGAACCTAGCTCTGCTATTCTCACGAAGTGAGAAAAAGAAAATCAAGATTTTGCATTAACGTTCCAAAAGCATGTTGGTTGAAGATGTCTTGGTACTCGTAGCAAAGGCTTCCCCATTGGCCATCGCCATATTTGTTGGTTGAAGATTGGGGGCCGTGCAAGTGGATGAAACTCCAACATGCCGATCTCAGTGGGCCCACACCGGGATGGGGATACCTCCCTGGCCTTGAGACCGTGTCTTCGCAGAGCTCGCAGTAAGTTGTACACATTGGATGTGATATGTGACTTTATGTCAGTCAGCCTCGAAGGATTCGTCGTATGAGGAGATTTGTGATCAATAACATCATAAATGACGTATGGAAGTGTCTGGTGGTCTTACGATGGCATCGCAAGGAATGTCTGAGTTGCTTTTGCAGAGAAAAGGCTACAAATAGACCTTTGTGGGAGGACAATTAAACCACCACTATCAACAGCAGCTCAATTATTACCATTCACATCATATTCAACTCTCTCCTCTGATCTACCAAAATGAAATTCTCACTCACCATCGTCGCCTTGAACGTCATGGCCGTATTTGCGGCTCCTTCGCTCAACCCTCGCCAGAATGACGTTCCCGAATGCGAAGACGGCGGAAGTGCTGAGCATCTCGAAACCTACAACAGCGGTAAGTTACTGTGGTTTTCGAAGTCTTGACTAACGGTGTTTGGTAGCGGCCGAGTGTAAAAAGGCGTGTTATCTTAGGGAGAATGCGGAGAACGACAATTATTTGGGGGTATGCAGGGGTCAGTGCAAGGCCGTCAGTCATATGTCAATGAAGGTCGCATGTCATGGTAGGATTCCATTGTAATCTCCCAGAGAAGAGACGCGGGACTAACGAACGATAGCTTCCTAAAGCTTAGGGTAGAGTGTCATTTACTGTAAAAAGCAATGTTCAGGTTGTGTTGGAGGTCAAGTAAGGTTGAGCAGATAATACCATATTTAGGAAGTACAATCATATCATGCGTTTTTTTAGTTGTGATCCCACTACCAGACTTAAAACTGGTACAGTAATATCGGATGAAATTACTAAATGGAAAGCCGCACATCTCTTTACAATCGGCAGGCTGTTGCTCGACCTCTTGTCAAGATGCTGATACCTGATCAATATTATCCCCCGCAGCGCCTGAGCGTGACTCGTATCCACCTGTGAGCTGGTCAAGTGTCACTACGACAGGGATTATCATGTCGATCCACCGCTGAATCTGGGGCTGAGGTTGTATCCGCAACGCCGATCCTGTTGGCTCTGTCGAATCTTTACCTTGGCACATGTCAGTGAGTCCAAGCCGTGTCAAATTGCAATGCCGTGTTGGTTGTGCTGTTGGTTGTACCCTGTCACTGCCCATCATGACGTATGAAGAATGTGGTAGATAAACTTGAATGAGGAGAAGTGCGCTTTCTTAAAGCGTAGCTGACTGGGAGGTTGACTCCATTTCATTCTTTGACACAGCGTGCTTCTATACCCAGCCCCAACGACGAGGTACCATCACCACTTCAACACCAGTCCATAATACACTATGTTACTACAACTACCAATTATCTCAGTCTTGTTGTCTCTTGTCTCGGCCCGTAACATCGGATCGTAAGTACTATTTGACTCATTCATTGCCCTTACTGACTCTCAACGAAGGTATGGAAACGTCACAGTTCAGTTCTTCACCGCCGACCAAGACTGTGACAAAGATACCAAAGCACCAATCATCACAACACGCGATGCACCAACGGAGCTCATCTGCTTTAATCTCACTGACACTTTCTCCCCCGGCAACGAGACGATTTCCGGCATCCAAAAAGCCTACAGACCATGGGAAGACCGGAACTCCAACATTAGCTATTATCTGGAGCAAAACGACTTCGACTCCACTGCGAATTACACCCAGATCCGCTATGCGCTACCTGGAATGGAGCCCGGTGAGGAAAAGGCACAGTGGGTGGTTTGGGCTTATCCCCATCTTAACTGTGAGACTGAAGTGAGAGGTGTTGATAATTTTGAGTTTCCTTGGTACGAGGTTGATTGTCAGACTGAGGAGGATGGGGAGTGTCAGCAGGTTGATCATCCGATTAAGAGTTTTGCTATTCTTAATGGAGATAGGAAGGGGGATGGTTGTAAGACCTGGGCGCAGTTGGGGTCTGCAACGAAGACTACGGGTCAGCTATCACGGGTGTTGTATGCAACAGTACCGGTGGCTGTTATGTTTCTGATGTTGTAATTGGAAGTTGAGTTGTGGCGCAGTTCAATATCACGCTGACCGGGATTCTGCGTGATGAACATCATTCTCGAGAATTTGATATCGCACTTCTAACGCCGTGATACCTTGTTCGAGAAGGGCTACACAAGAAAGGGAATATTGATCAAGTGAATGGTAGGGAAGGCTTGCAATTGTTTCAAGGGTAGTCCGATTTCTCCTCTGCAGCAAAGAAATCATGTGATCGAAGCACTTGCACTTTTGAGGCCGGGGACTGAGCATCAGTTTACTTGCAAATGGTTGGATGTAAATAGTTATGTAATGCTGACTACCTTGAAACTCCAGCGTGCATGTTGTCGTTTCCCCTCTTTTTATGTTCTTTCAACCCCAAAGAGAACACATAAACCCGCGTCTTTTTCTTAATCTGCTTCACCATATTAAATATTCCCTGAGAGCATGGCTGAGATCCTGGGGATAGTAGCAGGTGCCACACAGCTACTGGACCTCAGTGCCCGTCTTGTACTCGCATCATCGCAGCTTTACACCAACCTTAAGAATGTGCCCGAAGAAATTGAGGCTCTCAGGAAAAATACCCAGGATTTCTACGATCTTCTGTGGATGATCAGCAGCGATCTAGACGGCCCATTGAATTCACATCCCAACTCACTACACGTCACCCATCGTATCGTCTCGATCTTCAACGATGCGATGAAGGAATCGGAACAGCTTGCGATGTTATTAGAACGGCTTTCCAACAAGAGTTCAAGCTCAGCAAAACGCCTTTGGTCTTCAGTAGCAGGTCTGAAGGAACAGACCGAGATTGCGGACAGGGGTCGCCGAATAGAAAGTCTGAAAGCTTCGATACAGATATGGTATCAACATCAGAGCACGGTGAGATTGCGAGCTGTCGAACATCAACTGTGAGTACTTCTCTCACCTGGGAGTTTACTTACTAAGATAATAGATCAACCATCACACACTCACACCTTGTAGCGCAGTCAAGCTTGAGGTTGCTCACACAGCAGGTATTTGAAACCTGGAAACTTTCCTCAAAGCCTAACCCGTCAAGAACTAATTTGGCTTTAAGTCAGCAAGGGCTATAGAAATAAACCAATCTTTGGCCATGAAATTCCAGTCCTATCACCATGCTGGAATGAACACGGCGGAGATAACCCCTCAACAACAGCGCCAACGAGCCGGAAGAAACAAGTTATGCATCTGTAGACCCTCAGCCACGATATCTCATATGTCGAAATGGAACCTCCAGCTTTTTCTTGAGAGGAAAGCTACGCACGCGACAGATTGCTCACGACATATCGATACCACTACATGGTCATTTGGCCTCCGGGCTCTTAGGCCAAGGATCCAAGCCATGTTCGGATTGCAGGTCGGTTGTTGGTCGCTTTCCATGGTCGGGAGGATCTCGCCTCACTTTGTTGTTGACCCTTTGCAATCCCCCGCTTTTGTTGCAATATCGGAAGCCAGGAAAGATTTGTTGAAAATCCCGATCTCAAACGGTGCGTACCGTCACGATAGGTTGACGAGAATCGAAACAAAAACAGCTACGTCGAATGGCCTCACTGTATCAGTCTATACCGAGTCTCCATTAGATATCTTCTACCAGACACATGTCGAGTCGATTTGCGCAACCCTACGATCCAGACTTCTTCAGGCATTCGCATCAGGCACAGCTTCTCCTGCCGATAGATCACCAGAGGGTATCACAATTCTTAATGTATGTTGTTCAATGTTATGATCAATAAAGATTTTAAATTAACTTCCTTACAGAGATTCCTGGAGTTCGCAACCGACTTCAATCCCTATCAGGAGGTTCTTTTCGATCTACTAAGCTCGACTTTAGAGATTTTGATTCCGAATAATGCTGATTTGGATCCATATCCGTAAGCCTACCCGTGCACCACATCATGTCCATGGCATTTGCTCTAACTAACCAACGCCCATCACAGGCAACTACTGCTACTAATGCCAGTTAGTAGCGGAACAGACAGCATAAGACTACAGCAACTTAAGTTGGATGGTATGCTGATATCTCTTGGAGTGGATGAGATGTCCAATGAATATCGCAGGGGCCTGGCTCGCACTTCCTTGGTCGGCATTTTCAATAAGAATCCTTGTTTACTTGAGGGTAAGTCGTCGAGGTCATGACCTATCTAAAGTGATAAGGCTGACTTTATAAGATTACGGTAAGAACCCCGTTCATCTTGCCATAATGCAAAAGTCCCAGTCAAAGTTACGCGATCTCCTTGATCGAGGCAAAGTCGACCTGAAGGTAGACAACCCTCCGTTATTGACTCTCGCTATCGGATGGCCTGTCGGTCTTGAACTTTTGCTCAAAGCAGGGGCAGAACCTTCTGTTGCCGTCGAGGAAGCAATACTGCAACAACAACATGAGAGCATCGCCTTGCTATTAGACCACGGATGCCCCGTGTTTGTTTCAGTGTTTGGCCGACTCCAGGATCTGGTAGATTTCGCCATTTCCTCTCATGTATCTCCGAGTGTAGTTTTGCTTTTGGTCGAAAGGCTGGCGGCAAGACGACAGGAATTACTCCAACTGGCCTTGGATCATCTGCATGAGGACGTGATAGAAACATCTTGGTGCAACTATCACGTACGGCCACGACCACTTCTTGACTACCACGCGATTGAAATATATGAGCAGCTAAAAGCTCATTGTGTTGAAGTGTCTGAGGCATTATGGCCAGGTCCCTACACTACCATTTATCACAGCCGATATGTTCTTAACAACTCGAGCTTGGCTATGAAGCTCTACGATCTGGGTTTCCAAGACATTGACAAAGCTGACGGCCATGGGGTGACACCTCTAATCAAAGCCATAATGGCATGTGGCTCTGATACTGATGATTGCCCTCGACTCATCCAATGGTATTTGGATATGGGGGTAACTCTGGGCTTTTCTTCTACGCACGTCCTCAGTCAGTCAACCTGTTTTCCGACGATGGTGTCGGCGAGAGTTTGGATTAGCCAAGAGCAGGAGCTGTACGGTATAATAAAAGTCTTTCGCCAGTTAATTGACGGTGACAGGCAAGCCAAAGACGATTGCCGTTGCTGGTGCAGTACTAAGGGGTGCACTCCGATTGGAGTAGTCCTCAGAAAAAGGGCATGGACTCTATTCTGGTTCTCATGTGCTTTGCAACTACTCGGACGTCGTCGTTGGCTCTATCTCTTGCCGCGTTACTCCTCGCTGGGTTTGGATTTAAACCAGAACTGCTTCACAGAAATTTGCAGACTTGAGATCTTTGATCGTTTGGGTATGGCGCATACTTGCTGCCACAGGTTGGAAGTATGCCCACAAAACCACTTTCCTATCACACACAATGAACGTGAGGAATTTCAGGAAGAGGATCAGACTTTGAAAGAGGTCTCAGATCTGTATCTCGATCTATATCTCAATCTTTTGCAACAACACCAAGGAAGCTTTGAGAGCTTTTGGATATCCTGGTGGTTTGCTGTAGACCATTTCCTATCTGTTGATTGCCCCAGAAACTCGAACGAAGAATTTCCTCCTTTGCGTTTGCCTGGATTTCCGGAATGCGAGCTATTTGGCAAAACCCAGGATGTCAATAGATACAGCCCGAACATTACAGCTCTTACCTCAGCAGTTCATTTATGTGTTACGCTGTTGGACCCAATTAGTATCGACAGTTTCCTCGATCAGCTTAAAGCATACTCCTTTTATGGCTGACACTATCAGCGGTGTATTATTTAATCAGATGAGAGGAACTCAACTATGCTATTTTGCTTAGATTGGGGTCTTTCCGTTGCTGCGACAAGAAAGGTCTGATTAGCTACTAGAGATCTTTTATATCTACTATGTTCTTTACCAAGTTGCCACGAGTATTGCAAGTCTGTTTTCATAGTTTCAAACCAACGAAACTGCTACTAGAGTTGTAAATTACTAGGACAAGAACTAAGGCCTTGAAAACTGTTCTGAAGACAAAATTGCTGTTTATTAAGGTTACGATCAAAGCTATTGTACACGAACTATGAGCCTACCGGAGGATAGAGATAGCCGTTGAAGGTAAGACAATTTAGTCAGTAGCATGTAATGGAATCTGCTTTTTTTTTCCTAATATGGCTTACCATCCAGCATATACCACGCCCTCATAAGCCTTCAGTTTTAACCCGTTAGCAAACCTTTCAACATTCTTGCCAATCAACCTCTGACCCCAAGTTCCGTTCTTCAACTCCACCTTCTGTTCCTTATCAGAGAAATTCAACAAAACAAGCGCCGACCTCCCATCAAAGCTAGTCATAGTATAAGCAAACACCTCCTCACTATTCTCATAGTCAGGCAGATTGTCAAACCTTCCATACACAAAAACATCCTTCTCCTTCATTCTAAACTCGAGAACCTCTCTCCAAAAAGCAAGAACACTATCCTCATCCTTCTCCTGCAATGAAACATTCCACTCCTCATAATCATCATTCACTCTCATCCAAGGTTTATCACCCTGTGAGAAACCACCGTTCTTATCGGCGGTCCACTGCATTGGTAATCTTCCATTGTCACGAGCCTTAAGTCTCATCTCTCTCATGACGTCGGACATATCAGCGCCTGCACCTCGTTTCTCGAGTTGGCTTTTGTAGTAGTTCAATCCTTCGACATCGATGTAATCCTCGATCTTCCAAGATTCAGGAACGTTGGCCATACCGATTTCTTGGCCTTGGAGAAGGAAGAGTGTTCCGCTGAGGGTGCTGAGGTAGATGGCTAGCATCTTTGCTGCTTCCTTCCGGAATTGGGGGAGATCGGAGCCGTAGCGTGATAGAGAGCGGCCGGAGTCGTGGTTATCCATGTAGACTGAGTTCCATCCGTCGAACTTGGGCATAGCGCATTGCCAGCGAGAAGTAATAGTCTTGAGCTTGGATAAACGGAAGTCGTCGCGTTCATACTTGTGGTTGGCACCAAAGTCCATGTCAACAATGTCTCCTGTAAAGAGCATGTTCAACTCATGGCGGTCCTTGGCCACGTAGCTTGCGACACTTTCTTCATCCTTCGTGAAACCAAGCTCGCCAACGGTCATGCAGTCGTACTTGTCGATGACCTCCTTCCGCATCTCACGAATGTACTCGTGCATACGAGGTCCGCTGGCAAAGTACTTGTCTCCAGGCTGATATTCTGAATCAGGTCTTGTGATAGGTGCATCAGGAAGGTCGGGGTGCTTCGACATGAGATTCATCGAGTCAATCCGGAATCCATCAGCGCCCTTGTCAAGCCAGAACTTCATATCATCATAAGTAGCTTGACGCATGTCCTCATTCGCCCAATTCAAATCAGGTTGCTCGGGCAAGAACAGAGACAAGTAATATTGTCCCGTCGTCTCATCAAATGTCCAGGCACTGCCACCAAAGATAGAAGACCAGTTATTAGGCGGTTTTCGATTCCCATCAACGTCAAACTTGGGATCACGCCAAAAATACCAATCTCGTTTCGGAGAAGTCTTTGAAGAACGTGACTCTCGGAACCACTCATGCTCATGACTGGTGTGATTCACCACGAGATCGAGTAGGACTTTGATACCCCGCTCGTGACAACCCTTGATAAGAGTCTCGACATCTTGAAGTGTTCCGTAAGGACGATGAATGTCGCGATAGTCTGAGACATCGTAGCCCATATCATGCTGGGGAGACTTGAAGATAGGTGACAGCCAGATAGCCGAAGCTCCGACTGACTTGATGTAGTCAAGCTTAGAGATAATACCAGGTAAATCACCCAGTCCATCGCCGTTTGAGTCGAGGAAACTGGCGGGATAGATCTGATAGACAACGGCTTCTTTCCACCATTGTCTGTCTGGGGGTTTCTGGGCTGACATGGCGTATTTGAATCGATAGTTTGCAATGAATTTGTGCTGGTCATACGGAAAGTCTGTTTTCGGGTTTCTTATACCTAACTGTTCCTCCACCGGTCCGACAAACAGCAACGAATGCGGGGAATAAAGTTGTCGGCCGATAACTCTTGAGTCTCAGAATCCCATGTTAATCCCGGCTCAACATGTGGAGATGTCTGGGTGAATTATAATTCGTCGGTCAAATTACCCCAGAGGCGATTTACATCGGACCGACAATTGGCTCAGCTCATGGACAAGGATCGTCTTTTGCTAGCAATTCGGTAACCAATAGTAATTCAACCATTCTTTCCTTGGATCCACTTCTTCCATCCGAGATGCCGACTCTAGGGTGGTGACGCTGAATATTTGCGGCGAAAAAGACAATGGATGATCGCGAGCTTAACGTGGGGAGATTTTTCACCTGGAATCCCCATGGGGCTTATTGAAACGGGTGAATGTTTTCCTGGGGATTAAGTATGAATGCTTTGAGACTCGATTTGATATAAAGATCTGAATGAATCCGCTTCAATTCTCAATTTGGAACATCATCACCACCGATTCAACTTCATTTCATCTCCTCTTTCCATTCTCCCTCATCTTTACACTACTTTCAAGATGACTACCAAGATGGAGCCTCTGACCATCGAGTCCTCCCACGTCGAAAAGGCACATAGCGACGACATCCAAGCCGCCATCGACGCCCAAAACCTGACCCCAAAGCAACAATACCAACGTCTCTGGACAAACCTCAAAAAAGACAAACGCTACGTTCTCTGGTCCTTGTACATCATGTCCCTCGTCTTCGGATGGGGATACGATCAAGGACTCTCCGGCGTTGCAATTGCCTTTCCCGAATTCCGCAAGGTCTATGGAGAATACTACCAGGTCGGCGATCAATATGTTATCCCGGCCTTGTGGCAGTCTCTTTGGAATGCGGCTAGTACTATCGGTCAAGTCTTTGGTGCTTTTTTGACGGGACAGTTTGCGGATTGGGTTGGACGTAAGGCTGTTCTTTGGACTGCTGTTGCGTTGTCAATTGCTTCGTCTTTTGCTCTTGTCTTCGCGCCTAGTCTTCCTGTTCTTTTTGTCTCGAAGCTTCTTCTTGGTCTTTCAGTTGGCTTGTCGACTGTTACTCCCCCTCTCTACGTCACCGAGAATGCGCCCGCCGCTCTTCGAAGCTCCCTCAGCTCTCTTACCAACGTCATCATCGTCCTGGGTTTCTTCCTCTCTTCAATCACCGGTTGGGGATCTTCCAAGATCAAGGGCGAATGGAGCTTCCGACTCGCCTTTGTCATGACTTTCCTTGTCCCTACTCTCTTCGCCATCGGTCTTCCTTTCCTTCCTGAGTCGCCTATCTGGTACGTCAAGAAGGGACGTGACGACGATGCGAGAAAGGCTATTGTCAAGCTTTACGGCGATTCTGTTGATGTCGAGGAGAGACTCGCTTTCATCAAGTCGGAACTTGAAGTTGCTGCTGGTGAGGCCAACATGGCTAAGCAGACTAGCTGGAAGGCCATTTTCTCAAAGGAGCACCGATCTAGAACTCTTGTCGCTGTCATGGGTCTTCAGTCTCAGAACTTCTCTGGTGGTTACTTTGCCAGTAAGTACCCATAACCATTACTCCCAACATCAAATACTAACATCTCAGACACATACCAGACATACTACTTCGAGCTCATTGGCCAAGCCGACCCCTTCGGTCTTACCGCGATCTCCTCCACCCTCCAATTCCTCTCGAACCTCGTCGCCGTCTCAGTCTCCGACGTCCTTCCCCGTCGAAAGTCCCTCATCGGAGGTGGTACACTCCTCGGCTGCTGGTCCATCATCATCGCCGGTACTTCAATGGTCAGCACCAGTAACCACGCCGCCAACACCGCCCTTCTCGCCTTCATGATTACATGGTCGATGCTCTACACTGCTACTGTCGGTTGTTTCGGCTGGGCTGTTGCTCAAGAGACTGCTTCACAAGCTACTCGTCCCAAGACTATTGCCTTCAGTCTTGTTTGCCAACAACTTACTGCTCTTATGCTATCTTCCGTTTTCCCATACTTCATCAACCCTGATCAGTTGAACTGGGGTGGCAAGGTCATGTTTCTGTTTGTCGGTGCTGAGGTGTTCATTCTTGCCTGTCTCTTCTGGTTCCAGCCTGAGACGAAGAACAGGACTTACCACGATATTGACTGCTTGTATGCTGGTGGCGTCCCCCCCAGGAAGTTTTCTGAGTATGTTGTTCAGGATGATGCTGTTGTCAAGAAGCCCAAGGTTTAAATTGGTAGTCAGTATACTTGTGCTTTGGTGTTTTTTGGGTGTGGCGGTTTGGCGCATAAAATCGGGCGCATTCTTGGTATTAATCTCGATCGAGTTATTATATGCGATAGCATCAAAATCGAAGCATAATTATTCCAATTCTCGCACTCTCGTTTAGTTTGCATGTCCCCTCCATAAAGAAAAGTTCCAGTGGATCCGTGGCGTCTGGCTAGACCTGCAGGCCTGTCAGCTCACCAGACCTTGCGCTCTTCTTCTCCGCAATATATAAACCCAATCCCCACAACCTCTAAAACCTTGTTGTACCTCTCCAATTTTAACCTCGAAATGTCAACTCCATCGAGTCCTAATCCATCAGGCAAGCCGATTAAAGTCCGTCAAGCTTGCGATGCTTGTCACAGACGCAAAATCCGATGCGATGGATGTACACCTTGTCTTAATTGCCGGAATGCGGACTTAGGTTGTACTTATTTGGCTGTGCACAAAAAGACAGGGCCGCGTGGGCCAAGGAATGCGCGGAGGGCTCTTCAACGGCCTGGAGAGCGAATACTCCAGAGTCCAAGCCCTGCGCCGGTCCCTGCTCCAGCCCCAGTTCCGACCGAGGAACTCGTTATTCTGAACGCCGATATCACTGCACCGCCATCAATTCCCGACGACTTTTATCCATCGCCATTACTTACTCATGCGATCAGTGAATGGTGTCTTGACGCCTACTTCAAACACAAATACCCTCTAACACCTATCCTGGATCGTCAACAACTCGAGCATGGCCCGATGTCAGCAGAGAAGTACAGCTTAATAGCCTCTTGCTGTGCCATAATCGCGCTGTCGCCAGAAATACTACCACCAACGGAAGCGCAAGATGACATCACCTTGCCCTCCGCTGACTTTCTTATGTCAGAGAGTCTTCGTGCAAGAAAGCATTGTCACGCTGTGGAACACCCGTCCTTGACTCATATTCAAACTTCATTCTTCCTGTACGCCGCTTTCTTTGCTATGGATAAGGATAATTCAGCTTGGTATTATTTACAGGAAGCTATCACGATGCTTCAGACATTGCGCCTCCACGAAGAGACATCCTATGAAGAGAGCAGCGATTCATCACTTGCGGTCTATGCTCGACGGATGTTCTGGGTGTTGTTCATCACCGAGAGAGCGTACGGCCTACAACGAAATCGCCCTATCCGATTGCAGGAAACACTGGACCTACCAGCTGTCGATCCTTTATCGTCAGACGCTGAAATCCTCCTTGGATTTCTCGATCTCATCTCCCTCTTCCGTCCATTCGATTCAAACTTCATCACAAATTGGAATCAATTGACTCCATCCTCGTCGACCGATTCAGCCAGTCTTTCACACCTCCAATGCATGCTTAAATATTCCCTACCCAACCTATCAGACTACTCCCAAGTCCAACAAGCAGATCTCCTCATATCACGCCAATGGCTCAAGACAGTAGTATGGAAACTCTGCGCGTCAAAAAGAGTCCTCTCCACGGCTAAAAGCGACGATGTTATGTCATTGCACTACCCAGCAACCATAGCACGCGACATCGTTCTTATCTCTCAACTTGTTCCTACGCAAGCTTTTGAGGCTAATGGCATCGGGATTCTTGAGAAGGTGTTCGATGTGGGATGCTCGTTGGCAGACCTCGTGTCCTTAGCGCCACTCGAGTTCCAATCGTCAGCCTTGGATGTTGGTGTTATGGATACGTTAATGGAGATGGTGAAAATAGTTGGGTCGAGATTTGGAGGGGGCTATCGACATTTAAACATCCTTGTTGATAAGGCTAGTGGATGTTTGATGTTGAACGTGGATCAAAGCTTGCCTTTGCCGTTGGAAGAGGAGTGTAGGGAAGTAGATGAGATTGAGATTGAGGACTATGATTTGTAATTAATTCAAGGGTGTGCAAATTGACATGGAAAAGAACTTGAGTTCGCCGGGTTTCGAATGAGCGAAGTACAAATTGAATCATAGTTAACGTCGTTCTAGGGTTGCTTGGAAAACTGGCCAACGATGGACGAGCAATCATCCACCGTTATTTTCACGGGGAAATTGATACCTGGCACTGGTGAACTTGTCATGCTATATATGCAACATGTCTCGCGACAAATGATTCCAATTCACCCTGTACAGGTGTCACTGAACGGGGTTAAACCAGCGGGAAGGACCAAAAGTGGAGGAGAAAGTGGCACATCTGATTGGATAGGACAGCACTACTGCTGATCGATAGCAAAAGCTTTGATACTTGCATCACCCAATTTTCGACATTGCAAATATGTGGTCAATGCATGAGATATCAGTTCTTGCAGACACAAGCTTTTCTACTAAGCCAGCAATTTTGCACATGATACCATTCGAGCAAAAGCTCTAGATAAGCATTCCTGATACCCTGGAGTACTGTGTTGCATGCCCCGTTGCGTCGACTTTGTAATTGTTCCCGAGATTACTAACACGCGGATCCGCGCATAGAGACCACACGAAACATAAGCACACGGTAATAACACGATCCATTCAAACCATCGGGCAAGTCATTTCCGATGACCTCCTTTCTGGAAGTACGGTAGTTGTCCTGTAAAGCGGTCTGTCACTCCGTATATCCGTACATCCGACGATTTCCATGCGTCATCGTTTGCATGAAAATGCAACACCGAACCACTTTTTGTCAACCACCATCATTAGCTCGTGGGAATCAAGTAATAAAACAGGGAATTGTCCCCAGATTTCCATTGCCGATTGGTTTGTCGGCACCTTCTAGAAGATGCCTAGAAAAATTGTTCACCTAGGTCTTGGTATATCCGCACTTCCGTGACATGCCATGTTTATATAAAGTTCATTGGTAGCTGTCTTGCATGGAAGGCTCAGGCTCTTAGTGATATCGGTCATACCGGCAAGATGAGACATTATTCAGCAATCTGTGCTCTCGGAGCTCTAGCTACTCAGGCTCAGGCCGCTACCAAGCTTTTGTCCGGTGCGACGATCATCAGCTGGGATGACTCCACCAATGAACCCCAAATCATTCGCGACGGCCATCTCTTAATCAGCGACGATCGCATCAAGAGCGTCAGCACATCTGAACCCTCCAACCTGCCCAACAACACCGAGAAGGTCGATGTCACTGGCCAGATCATCACACCAGGCTTCATCGACACTCATCGCCACGGCTGGCAAACTGCTTTCAAGACCATCGCGTCCAATACTACTCTCGCAGAGTACTTTGGTCGTTATGGCGAGTTCGCAGCTGCTCCCCACTTCACGGCTGATGATGTCTACTGGGGCCAGCTTGCTGGTCTGCTCGAGGCTTTGAACGCCGGCGTTACTACTTCTCTTGATCATGCTCATCATACTTGGTCGAACGAGACTGCTTATGCTGGTCTTAATGCCTCCATGGCTAGTGGAGCGCGTGTCTTCTGGTCTTACGCGTTCCACGATGTCCCCGCTCTGAACTACACTGTTCGCGACCAGATTCCCAACTTTGTTGAGATTGCCGAGAGTGAGCCTTTCAAGGGCAGCAACGTTGAGCTCGGTATCTCTTATGACTCGTTCGGTCCCAACCCTCCTGATGCTGCCAAGGAAGTTGTCGATCTTGCTAAGGAGTACAATGTCTCTGTCGTTACCACTCACGCCCTTGCTGGCCCTTTCGGTATCAACAACCTCCCCGAGGACGTCCACGCTATGGGTCTTCTTAACACTTCCATCCCCGTCGTCTTCTCCCACGGCAGCTTCATGACCGCAACCGGTGCCAACCTCCTCCGTCAAACCAACCAGTACCTCTCTATCACTCCCGAGTCCGAGATGCACTACGGTCACACCCATCCTCACTCCTACCACATCCAAGATCAAGCCGCTCTCGGTGTCGACACCCACTTCACCTTCTCCACCGACATTCTCACCCAAGCTAGAATCTGGCTTCAGAGCGCGCGCTACTACTTCTTCAACAAGGTCCTAGACGGCGAGTGGGAAGTTCCCAACAAGACCCCCATGGGCGTTAGTCAATCTTTCTACCTCGCCACCCGCGCCGGCGGTATGGCCCTGCGACGCAAAGACCTCGGTATCATCGAAGAAGGAGCCAAGGCTGATGCTATCGTCTGGAACGCTGCGGACTCTCCCGCTCTTCTGGGCTGGACCGATCCCGTTGCCGCCGTCATGCTTCACGCTAGTGTCGCTGATGTCCTTCACGTTATGGTTGATGGAGAATTTGTTAAGAAGGATGGCAAGCTGACTGCTTCTGATTACAAGGAGACTAAGAAGAGCTTCTTGAAGAGCGCTGCTAAGATTCAGAAGACTTGGAGGGAGCTTGAGTACCCTGACCTTGAGGGAGAGTTTAATGGTGGTGGATTTTACTATGCTTCTCCAAGAATTGTAAGTCTTGAGACTGGTCTTGAGCGAAAGTAACCAGTCACTCGGAAGATGGTCTACAGTAATAAGTTATATGTTAGTAATATTATTTCTCTTATTTAAAGCTTTCTACCTAGCGGAGCGCAAGACTCCAGCCTAGCCAATTGGAAGGTCACTTCTATTCTATGTATAGAACTAATGTTCGGAAAGTCCAAGCGACTATTTTAAAATTATTACAACTCCAACAATTACAAAAGACCTTTCCCTTTATTTTTTATTTTGCCCCAAAAGTAAGGCTTAGACTGTTTTAGAAGTTGCCTTTGCCGACTTACTTCCTTTTCCTTTCGCTCACATCAAGTCATTTTAAATACTTAAAATGAACTTAAGGTCCTAAGATCCTCATTAGTATATTGCAAGATACTTGAACGCTTAGAAAGACGATTCTGTTACCTCTAAGTTTGCACATCCTTTATTTTCCGAACTCCCATCTATTGTAAACCTTACAAGGTCTCTCTTCTTTTTCTGCAAGCATAGAATTCTCTGTAATATATCAGCTTAGTTGTATAGTTAGACCTGGAAGAGTTCAAATCTCACCTCTTCCACTGTGTCTTTCATTATATATCTAAACACTTTAACACGGTTTGTCTGACCCATACGAAGGGCTCTCGCAATGGCCTGTTCCTCGACTGACGGGTTCCACTGCGGTTCAATGATATGAACCTGTGTCGCCACTGTAAGGGTGAGTCTGTATAATCGTCAATTTGAGGTCAATGGTATAGGGGATACTTCACTGACCCAACTGCTCCAGTTTGCATAGTAATTAAAAGAACGGACACGGTAGGATCGTTTTTGAACTCGTCTAGAACCCTCAGTCTATCTTCGCTTCTCAACCTGCCGTCGATACGCCTCAAAGAGATCCGTCTCTGCTCCAACAGCGTCTGTAGGAGATCGAGCGTTGTTGTCCAGTATGAGAAGACAAGGCTTACTCGGTCAGCAAGGTTAATAAAGAGAAGGTGGCTATGGAAGGTGGCTTATACCTCTTCGAGCGCTGACAAACATTGTCTGCCACAGATTGAAGTTTCGTTGACAACCCTGAAATAAGCATTGGAGACTTTTCATCGAATGAAGTAGTGCAAACATCTTCCATCTCACAAGGAAGACTGCTATCCTCGAGAGGAGATCGTTGGACTGATTGGCTGCGGCTCTTTGAAGTGCTAGGTGTCGACACTAACAAGGATCGATCACACTCTGGACATATGGAGTCCCCGTTCAACTTTGCCATGTTGTCTTTCTCGGCTGCATTGCAGTAGTCACAGGACGCGTGGGTACTCACGTCATCCAACGTCCTAGGAGGTTCAAGCAGTGTACCGTGATTGCAAATCCTTCTCAACTCTGATATCATAGAGAAGCGTAGCGTAGTCCTCTTTTTATCCAATCTTGTTAGACTGCGGACAAGCTCGTCCAGTTCCCGCCGATACTTCCGGAACACATCGTTATACAATGTCTGTTCGTCGGGGTGGAGTGATAATGTCACAAGCTCGTGGTCTGCTGGGGGGAGATTCAGATACTTCTCTGTCCGTCTCAGACAAAAACCCTGAAGCAGGATCTGGAGAGGGTTGGTTGACTCAACAGGGGTCTCGGCGCGGAGCGGCTCCAGGATATGTTGTCGGAAGATATCCATATTCGAGAATGGTTCGAACTTAAGAAATCGCAAAAGCGACACCAAGTCATTAATACAATTTTGAATTGGAGTTCCGGACATGCACCATCTTCGTTCCGTGACCAATCCATCCACGGCCTTGAACTGCTTGGAGCTTGGATTACGAATCCAGTGCGCTGGCATCATTATCAGTAAAATGGTACGCTCGAGAAGACACTGGTAGCAGACACGTACCCTCATCAAGAACGACTCTAAACCATTCCAAGCTCTGAAGGACCTTGCGACGTTTGCAATCAGAAACAAGGGTCGCAAATGTAGTTAAAACAATATCGTAATTCATCAAGGCGGCTGGTTGAGTTGGTCGAGAATCCCCATGGAAGGTATAAACCCGTAGCGATCCAGCTCTGAAGTGTCTGCTCTCACGTATGGTTAGGTCCACTGGCCAGTATGTGCTTGGGTACCAACTCTTTACCTTGAAACTTCAGATCGCCAGACATCCATAACCTCTTTATATGGCTAGTCAGTGGGGACTGTCCATTTGCCTGTCGGCTGAGATACTCACGGGTTGATGTAACGACTACTAGCGTTGCGCCTGTCCGAGGATAGGTCGTCTGGTCCATGCCAACGGCAGTGTTGAGATTTTGGAAATTCTCCGCTGCAAGCCTCGCAAGCTGAATTGAAGCTAGAATCGTAAGTGTCTTACCGAGGCCCATTACGTCTGCCAATATTCCACCTAATGCAAATGCTGGGATCGCGTTTTGTGACCTATGCTTAGAGGTTAGGGGCTCAGATTGTAACGTGAGACTGGCTATGCGCTTACGGGATACGGGTATGGAACAGGAGCTCCTTAGCAACCTGCTGGCAGTATTCGGGACTTTCGCGGCATTGAATGAACGATAAGGCAATTCTCTGGTGACTAACCTTGTGAGTTTCGGTAATATATAGCTTAGGAGCCGCTGAACTCACTCTTGCAGGGGAGTTATGAGATCGTCGGTCACAACGACATCCAGGTCGTTGATAGCCAAGGTTGGCATGCCATGGTCGAGAGAAGCCAACATAACTTCCACGGCGTCTGAGAATGCCTTGACCTGAAATTTCGAATCATCCACACCAACCAAATGGGTCATGTACTTTGGTCCGTCTTTAAGATCGAAGAACTGCGGGTTCAGGTATTCTACAACTTCCTCGAGGTGAAATGGGTGCTGCAAGAACCCTCCAACTTTAGAAAGTTGATGTCCGATGTCACGAGCATCTAACTCCCGCCCATAGATATTGACGGATATTTCGAAAGACTTCTTTGACTTCTTTAAGAGCTGACGCAAAACTCTAGCCTCAACTACGGCTTTACTGAAACCCGCCGTTTCTTTAAGAACGTCCAGTTTCTCTGCTGTGATAAGGTCAAGCATCACAAACTTGTTTCCGTCCGGTATTGCGAAACCGTAGGTACTCTCTTGCAAGTAAATGTCGAATAGAAAGAATTCTGAGGCTCCAGTCCCCAGGCATTGATTTGCGTTAGGTGGTAGGACAGATCCAGAGTTCACAGTGCCAGTTGCTTTGGCCTGAACTTCACAAAGCTACACAAGGCGGCATTAGTATTGTATCTCAATCTAAAAGGAAATGAAAGAGAAAGGAAAAGTGAACGTACTGTACCGAAGCATATTGGTCGGGGTGCAATTGATTGAGTGCCTTCAAATGTGACATCCACGTAATCAATGTACCATGCAGAGTTCTCGTTCTCGCTAGTAGTAGAGCCAGCAAAAGTTGAGCTTGTGCTTTCTGAAAGGAGCTCTAGGTGCTGCCGTTTTGCGATCGAGTTATCTGCGCCATCGTGATTAGTAAGTTGGCGTTTCGACGACATTTCGTTATAGAACCAAGAAAGGGCAATTGTCCAAAACCAAGCGTAAATCCGTTGTGACTGGGAGAAAGAGGCTTCTGAGCTTGAAATCGTAGGTAAGCAATCAACAGCGGGGGAGTCCTACGTGGAGAGCCTCGTCTGCATAGCCTATATAACCGGCCAATGAAACCCATGCAGCCGCCAATACTTGTCTCAGATGTGAGCTGGTTGGTGGTGGCGGTGTTGGCTCAGCCACCAAGCCCATGTCTGCCAAGGCAATTTGAATGTGCCTTGTAAAGCCGTGCAAATCTTTTCTTAAAGACTTGTCATTTCCATTCATGCACGCTAAAACAAAGAATTCACGTAAACCAAGAGATTTCCGGCGAAAAGATTTCAATGACAGTACGACGCGATGGCTTCATCACTACCTCAGACATCGCCATCTGCTGGTGCAACTCAGACAGGTACAGGCTCTAATCTTGTATTCGACAAGGCTGTTGCCAAGTTCAAAAGCCGCCTCAACAGAACTCAGGCGAAACAGTTCGAAAAATGCACGATAGACGACGTCAGAGACCAGATCAGACGTATCCAGGACCGTCACGGATCTCAGCGACGGTTGAGAAATATGGATCGCCTTTCTAAGTTCGTCGAAGGGATGAATCATTTGGGTAAGGTCGTGGAGGTGTTCCTCAATCTTCACAACGGTGTGGCATTGATCTGGGTGCGTGGATAGTGAATTCCTTAGAGCCAAGGATGCAGACACTAATTATATAGAACAGGGCCCCATTAAATTCCTCCTCCTTGTAAGTGTTTGCGACGATTTTGAAATATAGCTAACCTCCAATATCTAGGCAGCAAGCAATTGGATTGATTGCCTTGACAGTCTGCTTGGTGTTTATGGGCAGATTGGAGATGTTCTACCAGACCTCACTCGCTACGAGCAGATTTACAAGAAATATCCTTACGTCCATACCCATCTTGAATCTTATTACTGCGATATCCTTGAGTTTCACAGCAATGCTCTTGATGTATTTGCTCGGCCAGGTGAGTGGTAATCCTCTCATTTACTCCTCACCCCAGGCTTACAACCCTAGGCTGGAAAGCGCTGTTTTATTCCGCCTGGAAAACGTTCAAGACCCAATTCGATCCTATACTGAAAAGTCTCGAGAGGCACAGAACCATGCTTTCTGAGGAGAAGCTTACAGCTGTCATGGAAGAAACACAAAAGCAAGGACATTCCATCCAGGATAAACTTGATCAGCTGCATAGACATTTACAAGACAGAGACCAGAAGGATGCTGAAAGGGACTTAATTGCCCATCAAAGTCGAATCGATCAGCAGTACAGCACCGTTGAGAGCAAGATCAACGCCCCGAACTACCATGAGGACTACGAAATTGCATCACAGAAACGATTCCAGAACACATCAGGCCGCTGGATCCTTAGCCATCCTCTTGTCTCGGAGTGGCTTGACCACAGTTCAAAGATTAATGGAAAGATCTACTTGAGTGGTATACCTGGGGCTGGTGCGATCACTACACATAAAGAGTCAATTGATTGACAGCTAATTTCCATCAGGCAAAACTGTTCTTACGTCTAGTATAATTGGCCATCTTAAGGAACGACGCGATTTAGGTAAAGATTCGACTAACAATTTCTCCGTATCATATTTCTACTTCAAACACCATCAGAGTAAGAAAAGCTCACTGCTGTCCCTACTCCTTTCACTATTGGCCCAGCTAGTTGCTCAAGACGAGACCTTGCTCGATCATATCTATCAAGCTTGTCGTTCCACCGAACCACGACAATTTCAATCATTGGATGAGGTATCCCGCCATGTCTCAACGGCGCTTCAATCACAATCACGATCTTTCGTTATTATTGATGGACTAGATGAGTGCACAGAAGCGGCCAGAGTCTTAGAGTGGTTTGAAAGTGTCATGTCCAAACAAGATGATACTTCAAGAGACACTGACTTCAATATCCGCCTCTTCATATCCGGACAACGGGATGGATTCCTTGAAGGCCAGATGAGTCATTACACAAGAATTGACCTGGAGACTTGCTCAGGGCATGACCAGGATATCGAGACATTTGCCTCGACTATGGCCATCAAAATTAGACAAAGATTCACTTTGGACCCTGGCGTCGAGCAGAACATCGTTTTACGTGTTAAGTCAAAAGCTGGCGGTATGGCGTCCTCTCTGTGTAGTCTACATGAACTGAATTCGCTGACCTTCAACGCAGGGATGTTTCTATACGCGCAGCTTGTCCTCAACAACCTTTTATCCCAAACCTCAAAGTACGACTTGAAGCAAGAATTGCAGGCCGAGACATTTCCCGAGGGGCTTGAACAAGCGTAGGAGACTTTTGAATGCATCTACCCGGGTTTACAGGAGCTAATAGCATAGCAGATACGAACGTGTCGTTGTTCGAGTGCTGAGAAACCCTAACAAAGCCGAGAGAGCCGCCGCAAAAGACATTCTTGGAATGATCATGAGTGCTTGCCGCCCCTTGCATTGGAGAGAGATTCAAAGCAAGTTTTGTATCGATCCAAATAAAGGAGAAGCCGATATTGATCGAAAGCTTGTAATAAGCTGTAAGCACATTTGCAGCTCTTTAGTGCACGTCAGCTATATCGACCCGTCGGTATCATCGCCTGGGGAAGAGATTATCGATCTCGTCCACACCACTGCCAAAATGTAGGTCGTCTAATCTAGACCATTTCTGAAGTCTCTTGATCATCCTGCGAAGCATATTTGAAGCTGATAATAAGATTGTCCATAGATATCTGGTGCAGACCAAGGAGATCGATCTACAAACCGAAAATGCTAAAATGGCTCTCTTCTGCGCGGAATACATGACATCTCGACCACTTACGTCGGGACTTCCGAAGTCAGATATTCAAGACTATGCTTCCAAGGGCTACTACGGTTTCCATGACTACGCCGTGGCCTTCTGGTGGAAACATGTTCAACAGGCTCTCGCCGCCTCGGAACTGGACACTGAGCTAGCCCGGAAAGTATTTCAAACTGCTGGTCGTTTTGTCACGGACACTAGAGAGATCGAACAAATGGAAGGTTCTGATGATTCGTCAAAGGAGATTCAGTCCCTAAAGAGAGAACTTGAAGGTATCCCACAAAACCTCTGGGACTGGAGCTCCATGAAACTCTACGAAATGCGAACAGTTGCAGTCAGAGACGCAATCGAAGTACTTGTTAATCAGCCATGCGAACCAAAAGAAGCCGCTTTAGCTCTTTATGGACCTTGGCGGTACAAGTGCCGCAAGCCATGGTGTGAGTTTTTCAGCCGCGGTTTCGACGACGCACAACAGCAAAAGATTCATATCAACCAACACGAGCTGCCCTTCACCTGCGAATATCAGGGATGCCATGCTGCCGAGGTTGGGTTTGGGACAGAGACTGATCTCAAAACTCACGCTAAAAGATGGCATCCTAAAGAAGAATCTTCATTATTCCCCGCGCCGAAGCGGTACAACGCGAGTCACAATGAGATCATGAGAACTGTTCGGATGGGAGACCTAAATAAGGTAAAGACTCTTATAGAGCAAGCCAATATCAGCCCAGACTATCAGAGAGAGGGGGGCAAATCCCTTTTAGAGCACGCAGTACAAAACGGACATTTACACATTGTCCAATACTTAACGGAGATGGGAGCAAATGTTAATGTTAAGACTTGGGGGGCCAAAAACTTACTGAACATAGCTGTTTTGAGCCGCGACCTGGAAATCGTTACTTTTCTGTGCAACCTCAACAGCACCTCACTAAAAGAAAGTCTGTCTAACTACGACGCTCTAACTTTGTGTGTCATGTTAGATCCCTTCCCCCATGCAATCATGGCTGAGCTGCTACGCAGAGCGTCTCTCGAACATTCACGGGACCTCCTACCCTACGCTATCAGGTCAAAAAAGGACACAGCTGTAGCGTACCTCGCAGAAGCCCTTGACGTGTCTTGCTTCGGCGGGGCTCTCAAGATTGCCGCGATGACATCGAATTTGCCTTGCTTAGATGCCTTGCTGTCTTCAGGAAAAGCTGACCCAAACGCCCGCGATTTGGCGGGAGCCCTGCCGCTCCATACCGCTTGTGCATCCGGGGCGCTTCCAGCCGTTCAATGTCTCTATACTGTCACTACTACCAGCCACGTTAAATACACCTCAGGATATACCCCTTTGCATTTAGCCTCCATGGGCGGTCATGTTGCAGTAGTGGAATTCCTCATCAAAAACGGTGCAGACGTCAACGCTATGAGTAGAGACCGTGAGACACCATTGCAATTCGCCATCAGAAACGGCGAAACGGCGGTCCGAAAGCTGCTTCTTGAAAATGGTGCAAGATTGGACATGGTTGATGAGTCAGCTGGCCCCTTGCCTGGTGCTAACCATTTGATGGGAATGAACAACTCGTTTGGGCTATTGTTTGATGGTAGCGGAATGGAGCTCGCCAATCCACTTAACTCAGGTAACGTTCTGGATGACTTTGACTTCGATTCGTTCCTGCACGATCAAGACGAGGACAATAGCGCACTTAACTTTGAAGAAGCCTTTCCTATGGGGGATGAAATCGGTGCTGACTGAAGGGCACAATATATTTTAGTACAGTGTGGATTATGCCGTCAGAAGCTCTCATTGTAGTGATTAAAACTGGTCCATTCCTGGTGGCCACGAATATGTTCGGTCAATTTATTAAGCCTTTATGATGACCTTTTGCTATGGAGGGTCTTCCTGGACTTTAATTTATATACTCTGCTTATTGCAAATCCTCTTGGTTATTGTCCCGAGGGACCTATACCGCCTTTCATTCTGCAATCCTTCTTTAAAGACCAACTTTTTTTAAAGACTTTTGTCTAGAGTCCCTAGCAACAAGACCCAAAGGAGATTGATATAAACCACCCCTATACCAAACGACCTTAGGTTCCAAGCTTTGCTACTTGCTTCCTATTTCTAAATAGACCATGCAGTTTATGAAAGCACAAATGTAATTATCAGACCCAGAGACACCTAGTAGTAGGATATAGTAATTTATTCCTGTTTAAGTAGACACCTTTTTATCTACTTCCATTTACTAACATCAGCTAATGCGCTGATAATGCCTCTCAGCGACTTGAACACTAATTCTGGTGCAAGCACAGACGGATGTTCAATGTCAACTACTACTTGGCGCAGATAGTAGCAGTAACAGTGGTAGGGCTAGGGCATCCGAAGACCTTCTTCATACCAGGAGTGCTATAGCAGCCAGCCTGTCCAGGACGGCAGTCAAACTTCTTGCAGCTCCTGCTAGGGCTTAGAATGTTATGCTTGTTGGCGAAGGGGTTGCCCCACTGAGTGCTGAACTCGTCTGGGGGGCAATGTTAGTACAAGACTCTTAGGCGATGACAGGTGGGGACTTACAGTAGACATAGTCCGGGCTGGAGCTAGAAGAGTATCCAAAGAACAGAGGCTTCGAGAGAGACCTGGTGGTGGCGATCTTGACGGTCTTTAGAATGCCCCTTGTGTTAGCAGTAACTCAAAGAGGGAAAGTGAAAGGAAGGGTGTGACTGACCGAGCCAGAATATCGCATGTTCTCAGCAAATTTCTTGCCAGGCTTGAGAGCAACCAAAGGTCCTGGATGGCCTCCATTATAAGGCCAGGACTGGACGTAGATCGTGGTGGGGCAGTTATTGATGACAACGGCCTGGTTGGCAGCGGCAGTGCTACCGACCATGGCGGTGAAAGCGGCGAGGATACTGAACTTCATGTTGAAGAATGAGTGTTGTAGTGATTGTGAGTTAAAGATGAGAGATGATGGAGATGGTGGTCTGAATTCCCGGAAATGACTGCGAACAACTGCAGCTTTATATGTCTCTTGAGAAGACCCGAGGTCTATCAGGAACCTCTGGTACGAGCACCTCCTCAACATGGCGTTGAACTAGTTCCTACGCGAGCAATTGACTCTTCGTATTCCTCCAAGTGAAGCAGTATGCAGTGGAGGTTCTCGGACGAGAGCTCATTCAGGGCCTTAAACTAATCCTAATGCGTCGATCAGTCCACGTGCCGTTATGCATCGTACCTTAAGGCAGGCACAATTAACCTTCGCGCCTCGTGCCGTGGTATCCGCCTCGTCAATTCGATTTCCTAATCCGGACAGTAATTGCTTAGTTATGTGATACGACAGTGTGCCAGTTTGCGACTGCATCCTTTTTGGTCAGCTTTGTGAAATTGTTCAATGGATCAGTTATTTACTGGATCTCACAAATGCCTCTTACTTGAAACAATTGATGTGATTTTCGTCCCTTCATTGAGCTGCTGTCGAGATTGGAAGGAAGGCTGTGAATGCTTGGAGAGAAAACGTGGAGAGCTGAAGATCACATTCCGCCGGCAATTAACTTTATGCTAGGATGATTAGCTTCCATAGAATTCGATTGGAACGCTGGAAGATGAGCTGCCTAGACTACCTATATTTAGATATAACCTAATCAAGCTTAAGGAACCTCCAATCAGTCCTTGTACCAGAGGAGGCTCCTCAGAAGATGAATCTCTTCAATAAACGTCTCTATTCGATGCCTTATCTACATTATTTCCAATCGCATTGTCATTGAAACTGTAATTGTGATGCCCTGGCCCTTGCATGTCCCTTGCACAGCGTTCAATGGCTGGCATTCAGCTGATGTTCAGCCACAGTTCGCCGTTCAGGTCCAGACCAAAAAACAGCCGCACCGTGGAAACAAACTTGAGTGTTGGTGTTTGCCCCTCGATTACCCCTGCATCCGCGGCAATTGTCTACTTTAGCTTGCAGCTTACGGCAGGAGTAAGCGAGCAACAGTGAAACCGAGGCTCTTCACATACCATCTGCCAACATCGCATATGTTGTCAAGACGGAAGATGATTTGCCAAGACCATACAGCTCCTCAATACGAAGTCCTTTCAGCTCCACCAGTTGTCTAGTCCCATTTAGGCCACCGCATCAGGGCGCTCTCAACGTAGTGTTATCACAGGGAGTTCAATTGACTTATCAGCAGAACAAAGACTGTCGGATATTTCCTTTCCTTTTCCAGTATGGCCATACCAGGCAAACTCGATATGAATGCGAATCCTGATGATTCAAGGTTGACCCCTCTAGGGTAGGTCGAAGCGTAAGCTCATCTCAGTTGAAGTTGCCCGCATTCACTAAACTCTCACTATCGCCGACAGAGCTTTCACGCGCACAAATCGTTAATACCACAACATTACATCGTGGTTTTTGTATTCCGACACTCACTAATCCTTCTCAGGAGCTACTATCGAGCAAAAGAACTAGTCCCTCGCTGTTCAGCAAAGGCACCCTATATGTCTCCACAGCTACTTCATCATTTCCCCAGTCATCTTCCTGCCCTACTCATGATGTTTGTTATCTAGCAATTCATAATAACCTAGATCTTGATCCTCGTCGTCACTTTCGTGCTCATCGTGCTCATCGTGCTCATCGGTCCCCATGTCCAAGATCCGCCACATGGTCGCCCACTGCATGATCTCGCTGAACCATGACCTGAACAGGCTAATGGGCATTCGAGTGTACTTTGTGCATCTATGAGGCTGAGGTGGATTTAGATAGAGTAGAGTGACCTCCATCTTGGTTATGTTAAAAGATCAATGTTGGTAGGTAGGTGATACTTTCGGGATGGTGTTCGTGAATTTCAACTGACCTCTGGGAACGTGTATGTAAAGGTATAGCAGGAGTTTGAATATTGTGGAGAGTGAGAGGAGCCAGAGGCTATGAAGAGGTGGCTCTTCGGTTGAGCCGATCACATGTGAGTGTGCCACGCGTGATGAACAGCAGGCTCAGGGAATTTCCATGTATCGAACCACCCAGCCAGCCCTTCATGTATTATTGCAATTGCAGACGTTTCCTGACGGCGCAAACTGGCCAGGACCGCTGGGCGGCTAAGAAATAACACATTCTCTGACATTGAAAGCCCCCGAAGCACATGTTGGAGTTTCCGGCAGTTCACAGAGTCCTTTCGCATAAGCACTGTCTGTAAGACATACTGGCGGTTTGTAAACCGCGCATTTATGCCCGTCAAATTTGAATCCTGCGACTGATTTTACAGGCTTGGGCGTATAGCTGCAAGTTTCGGAGCTGGCATTCCACGTCGTATCTTTAGGGCAAAGCTCAGCTTTTGCAACAGAAGTATGACAAACTTGTGCTTCTCATGGAATCTGTATCAGGCGGAGAGCATTTTACTGCGCCTGAAGCCTTATCCCTCTTCTCATCCAAACCAGAAGGATAAGAGCTCGTCATCGCGCAGACTCAGTCGATGACGTTCGTGCCAGCGACACAGCTTGCAATTCAGCGAGATTCGCATAATCCAGCGGCGGAGTCACCGCTTTTGCATTGTGGCTTTTGGTCACAGATGCATACTCTTCCACTGAATTTAGATCCAGCGGAACAAGCCGGGTTCTCCTTGTCCGCACCGCTATAGCTGCTGATAGCGATACCAGCTGGACATTGAGGACTCTGCTTCTGTTTGCACAGACGGTCTTGAGGCGTTGTTCCGCTGGGACAAGATGGCGCTTGTGAATGTGTGCAAAACGCATCCTCGAGCTTCTCTGCAGGGAGACGAGAAGGCAGAATATTAGACTTGAACAAATTCCCTACGGCAGAATATCGTTAAGGAAAAACCTTTTGCTCAGCAGAGATACAGCTCCGACCTATCGAACAAGAAGGTGGTTTCTTAGAAACAGAACTTATAGGATTAAGCAAGCATCGTACATCGCAACGAAGCAAGGCCATTTGCTTAGATGCATCGGTTAGCGTACTATCAGATCTTTGTTTCTGTTTTGCCCAATTACAAAGTCTAGATAAGGGATGCTGGACCCACGAGGCTTGCTCAATTTTATGAGTTGCTCCGATACTCCACCAGGGACACAGATATACTGTACAGTTTCTGAGTTTTCAGCTAGCCACTGACGACAAAAGAAAATTGATCGTCTTGTAACTTTCCGGTTCTAGCATGTGCTTACCTCTGGACTAGACGCCGTAAGCCGCCGCATTTGACGCAATCAAGACCCAAAAAGAGTTTACTAGCCTCCGTGTTTCTTGCAAGCGTCAATTAATACTTCCAGCTAATAATTTGTACTTTTCTTTTAGCAGGCAATCAAAAGCAAGCATGTTAGCTTTATAGTTTATTATGACGTTAATCTAAGTAAGAAGCAATAAAGGTTAACCTTTCAGCTGCATTAACAGCTGAAAATAATAAATCTAATGCACAGTTAAGATCTTCTCGTATTGCAAAAGGTCTATGATGAATTATGACGTTCCAGCGAAACCCAACATTAGAGCATGTCTGTATGTATTTATGGTCGTGTATCCCCTAGTTACAGCATTGACACACTGGTAATCTTTATCTTCTCAAACGAATACATACATCTGATCCCCAACCACTATCTCAACGCGGCATAATGAGTCATGTGCGATCAAACTGATTGCCTTTGCTTGCCCTTTTATAATACTGATAATCTTCTAGCAAATCGCGATTCATTTTGACGGCATTGAGGGCTGGGAGGAGAACCGGGAAAAGGTTGACCAGTAAGTGCAAGCTTTATTCTTTATTTTCTATTCCCCATGTCATTGATGTCGTCACTGACAGGCTTCAAGAATACTAGAAGAGTATACTGGTACATCTCAGTATCCTGCCACCAAGAGTCTTCCTCCATTCATCATCGGCATAAAGTAAGACCAGTCTTCCTGTTATAAACAAAACATCTAACGTGTATAACAAGGATCGATCAGGAAGGCTATGATGCGCTCAAGGGACTCCAGGGGGTTATTATAAGGGACCAAGATGACGACTAGAAGTCTTATTGAGAGTTGGATAATGGGTTCGCAGCTGTACGTCAAGTCTAGCCAGCCACTATCACATCGCCGGCCGCCAATGATCATTCATTTACTTAAACTCATAACTGTATTAGAACTAGCATACCACCCGCACTCATAGATCCTCCTCCTCATTAGCAATAGTAGCAGCACCACCTCCCTCAGCCTCAGCAACAATCTTCGTTCTCAAAACCTTGCCCGCAGGATCAGTGTAAATGTTACAATAAGCATTGAGACCAAAGTAAGGCGAGTACGTGTACTGCAGCTCGTACTCCACACCTCCATCAACGGTAATGGTCCTGTTGTGGCCTGTGAACTTCATGTCTTTGGCGTAATATCCGACTTCCTTGCGGTTCTTCTCGCGGCCTTGGTTGTCGATGTAGATGTTGTAGAGAAACCCGTCTTGGGTCAGGACACGGTTTGTGTGGGCTGAGCCGGAGAAATCGTTCATTGAGTAGAGGATGTTGTTCTCGAGACGGATGGTGAGATCTCGCTTCTCATTTGCTTCAGCGTCTTCTTCAGAGCCTCCGCTGCCTCCACCGATGATGTCGCCAACACCATCGCCAACCTCACCAACAATATCCTTAACACCATCTCCAAGAGTCGCAATGATAGGGTTCAAATCAATACTCTCAAGAACATCATCAACCATGCGCAGAATATTTCCCAGTCGTGCCTCAAGCTCAACCTTGGCAGTGACATTGTAAATTCCAAGCTTGACCCGATCAATACCGAGATCGACACCAGCATTGAAGTTGAGCAGATTGAGAACCTTGGCGTCAAGGTTGATCTTAGCAGTGATGTTCTTCACCTCAACTGAGATTTCTCCAACGGAAACATTCGCGTTAAGGTAGACGTCTGGCTCCTGGTTCAGAGGTGCGACGCCGCTGTTGGTGTTTTCTGTTTCGTAGATGGCGGATTCATCGTCGCCGCGACGGTTGAGTTTGTAGCCGTAGTAGCCGTCGCCTTTGGCCTTTGCGGCTGCGAAGGAGGCTAGAGCAAGAGCTCCAAGCACTGTGAAATGTCTCATTGTGATGGTTTGAAAGGAGTGTAAAGGTGAGGATGAAAAAGAGGGACTGGATGAAGACAAAGATGGGATGGCGAAAAGAAAAGGTACAATACCCTCCAGTATCTATCAACCCGCAGTATTGGCTGATTGAGCATTAGACGAATACCACCCTATCTCTTGAAACGGCATCAATACCCGGCTAGTAAGATCCGGCCCTGATATCCATCAGTCCAGGTTTCATGCTACCCCAGGCTTAATGCAGGGGAATTCTCCTCGAGTGGAACCAATCGGACCTATCACAGCTTATATACGGGTTGTATTTCCGACAACCCCTTGTACCTGCGTCAATGCATGAGCGAAAATCTCGATCTTTTCTCCTCAGACTCCCCATCTGAGAAAACAGTAATTTCTTTGTCACATAAAAATCCGGTTTTGTTCGTCTCGTCTAGCTAAATGCAACATTAGATCCGACGATATAGAACGCCAAATAAGCTCATAAAGCCGACGGTATTCTGCAACGCGGAGATTGCAAGGGCAGTGCGCTAGGGTTCCACTTATGCTCTGTGGACTGTCTTGAGCAAAAGGAAAAGCAGATTCCCCAAACAACTTTCATCGTCGCTGTCGCGATTCCTATCATCACCAACATTCATTTTTGTACAGTCAATCAACATGCGCTTTTCACTTCTTTTGCTGGCGCCGTTGGTCAGCTTCGGGCTGGCACAGGCTCAAACACCTGATTCTACTGAACCTGCCACCACCGCAGAAAGCATCTCAATTGACCCAACTTCATCACCCGTTGAGACCGAGACTGGCACTGCTTCTCCCACAGGGGGATCTGGAGGAGGATCTGGCAGAGGCTCAATGGGTGGGAACTCGTCCCAAGGTCCTCCAGATGTCCATCTCAAAGTCCCCGAACTCTCCGTCGGCCGTATTGAGCTTGACGTCGACAATCTCCACGCAGACATCAACCTGAACGCCGACATCGCCAAGCTGGTCCAGCTAAATGCCGGCATCCAGCTCGGCATCGAGAAAGTCAATATCACCATCGCCGACGTGGAAGCTGAGCTCGAACTCGTTGTTCGTCTAGGCCATCTCGTTGAGATCGTCAACCGCACTCTCTCATCACTGGATCTGAACCCCGCCCTGATTAACCTTCTCGACTCAGTCGGCGACATTGTTGAAGGTGTCATTGGTGCGGTAGATGGTCTTCTCGGCAGCATTACCCAAGGTGACACCAAGCTGAACTTCCTAATTGACAACCTTGGCAATATCGTCCAGCAGGTTACCAAGGCTGGTGGAGATGCTGTCAGCTCTATTATTGGAGATTATAAGCAGAACATGACGTTCACTGGCGAGGAGAAGTCGTTGAAGAATGGTCTTACGCAGAAGACTTATGAGTACGCTGAGCTTAGTGCGTTGGTCAATATTATTTTCAACAAAGCGGGACAGATTGTTCAGGCTCAGGTTGTGAAAGGTGGTGGCTCTGGTGGTGGTAGTGGCGGTGGTTCCAGTGGTACTGCTACTGGTACTGCTCCTCAAACGGCTTCTGCCACGGGAACTTCTGCTGCTGGTGAGGCTACAACGGCTTCATCGACCTAATTGGGACATTTAGAATAGGAAGCGACAGGAGGTTTACGATGTTCTTCTACCCTCAATAAATAATAACCATACCATTGCCTGTTTCTCCTTACGCATAGCTTCACTTGCCAACCATACCCCGGAGCAAAGATTAATTCTGATAAGGTTGTATGTTGATTTTCTTATGAAGAGTGTATAATGGAGCCGCAGACTTCAACTTCATCTATCAAATGAATGCTGAAAAGAACGTCCGGAAGGCAATGGCGTCTCCAAGAGATCTGACGTAACAATCCTTCCAGACCTTCCACCCCGCCAATATGTATCAGTTTGCAACCACTGCTCCCAAGTGGAAGAAGAGACTTCCAATGGATACACTCTGTCCGAAACGATCAGGTAAACCACCTGACAGGCCACCTCCATTTCCAGCAGGGGTCAGTACAACACTACAGTAAGCACCTATACTAGTACTATAATACTTCTAATAACCAGAAACGGCTTAATAATATTTGATTTCTTTCCAGTGGCCGTTAATGCATTTGACCTGTTTGTCGATACTGTAATCAGAGATGACCCTTTGGCCCTTAGGCGGCGCTGTTTCGCGCGTCAAACTTACACTCAACAGTTCGATCTATCTTTAAACTTTTCATCTTGGGAACTTAAACTCGAGGAGGTTACAGATCAAAGCTAGAGCGCTTTCCAACATCGATCTCGGCATGGTTCAGTAACAATACTCTCAGATCTAGGTGATCCCCTCTCGTCGTCAGCATGTCAATCAGTTTGGACTGCATAAGTATTTGTGTAAAGACGCAAGCACGTACTGAATCTGGCGACGCAATGATATTTGTTTAGTATATACAAACAACCAACGAGTGTTGGTAAACAAAGTCATCCTTGAAGCAAGCTGATAAGTTCTTGTAATGACATAACTGGAGTGAAACGCGCCTTTTGAAGCTGGTGGCCTAAGTACTACCCACTGAACTCCGAGCCGGGCGTCAGTTGCTAAAAGCTATTTACACTGGACAGACCAGGCTTGATAGTGAAAGACGAGTCTTTTATGCCACTCTCAGCTTCGTCAACATTATGTCCTCATTGTCTGCGTTAGCAGTGTAAAGCATTTGATGTGTATATTGGGGACTTACGCCTTGGAAAAACTCAAAAAATAACAGCGTAAAGCTTACGTATGGACAGTGATTGACTAGATACTTGGGAACATCAAAAGCCATTAATATCAATATTTGTAAAAAATTTAACATGCCATAAGCATTAAGTACTATTACAGTCTCTCGAGGTGCACAAACGCATAGGTAAAGCCAACATTTTCCGTGATGTACAAGCGAAGAAATTCATACTTGAAGGAAGCTGACAAATCCTCGAGGAAAGATCCCTCTGTAAGGACCCCCGATTCCAAAGCTGGCTCGCTAAGGTCTCTCTTTTTGGGGTAGGCCCCTGTTTCATCCGTCAAGAATCGAGAGCAGGCTGCGGTTGTGAAGCCAGTAATGCCAGCGGCGTACCTCATCCTAGCTGCCATATCAGCACCATTTTTGCCCAACACAGATGGAGACCATGAAGGGTGCATGATTGGGACTGCCACGTGAGATGCGACGGCCCATTTCCCCTGTTCAACATTGATAGAAGACAGTATTTCTTCCATGTTACGGAAGTAGAGCGGTAGGTGTATGGTAAAGGATGGATCGAGATGATAGGTGCTCGCGAGGCTGCGAACGCTAGCTTGCAGACACGCAACCGCGGGATCAACCCCGATCTCGCCGCGACAGGGAACGCAGAGTGTCAAGGTTCCCTTTCGTCGAATCTCCCTATGGCGAGCTTCCAGGAAGGACACCAAATCTTTGTGAGCATAACCAGCGAGGTCTGGCGTCTCCCATGAAGATGGCGTGTGCTGTAGCCAATGAAGTGCGGTGAAGGAAAACCCTGCATCGACGAAGTTATCAGGCAGGACCTGTCCAAAAAAGGACTGAGGAACCATCAGTGGACTGATAGATAGCCTACCGTCCTGTGAGAGCGATGACCAGTTGGTATTAATGGTTCTTGAAAGGCTGGAGAAGTCGTTGAAAGGCGTATCATTGAATACAAGAGTTGCAGACGAAAGAGCGGGCAATTTGGATAGATAGTTGGCAAGAAGCCGGATCCTAAGTTGCATAAGCCTTTGCTTCTCAGTAATGGGAGAATATAAGCAGCGACTCACGTATTCTTGCCCTCAGAAGAGCCATAGTCGGCAAGAGTGATGGTTTTTCCTGTAAGATATTTGAGTATCAACCCCATTCAAAGTCTAACAGTGATAAAGGTGATATCACAAGAACCTTCAGCAAAACGGAGAAAGGGGCTTAAGATACAAGACATGTTTGAAAGGCAGTGAAATATACGGACCATTGGATTTCGGGGACTCAAGGAGAGACAATGCTTTGTCAATTGCGAGTCCTTGGAGTGTACAATTTTCATTGTAGTATCCTCCACCTTGCATGGACATGTTGTTGGACTTCATACTTGTCAGGGTTGGTGATGTTTAACAGTATTAGAATCAGACTGGAGGAAACTCGTTGTAGGAGAGAAAGTGGGCGAAGAGGTAGGCCCCGATAGCTTTTCATTTCTATCCATCTTATAGACTCCTGTCTCTCACGTACCGGATTCGTCGCCTTCACGAGGTCCTGGCATCCCATGCCATGTCTATCAAGCCACAAGCAGATTAGAAAGGCTAGCCCACGTCTAGCTAGTATGCAACCGAGCGCCGGAATACCACATGGCTTTCCGACTGCGTCATTCTGTCAAGACTCTTTAACCTCTCATAAAGTTACAAAGTCTTTCGTAGTAGAGTTACAGGGCGCGGTCACAGGGCGCGGTCACAGGGCGCAATGAGTATCAATACCAGTGAAGATCTATCTGTTATCTTGACGGGATTGGAAGGGAAAGTTCGTGGCAGCGGGTCAACTAATAGGTAAATGGCTCCCCCGGGTCTATATGGTTCCAAAGCCAGTCTAGGTAAGTTACGTCAACACGCCAAGACGTGTAGATCAGATAATGAAGTTCGGTAGCAGGAAGAACTATTAAACTTAATCATCTTGACCATGTGGAAGCAGAGAACACCGAGCTTGAGATCTGCAATTCTGGATGAGAGTGGTTAGAGGAGGTAAGATAACTTATAACTTTAACCGTAAGTGATAAAAATATTTAGCTAAATCTACTCTCGTCCTAGGGGATTCTTTGTTAAGTTGGTTTTATTATACTATATTGAGATCTAACATCTTCTTGCTCCCTGAGGAGTGGGCAAGGTCTGGGTTATACAGAGCTAAAATAGTTTAACATGGCGTTATACGACTTACCGAGACAAGGAGTCCCCTGAACCTTATTTTCAACAGTTCGGCATTTATCGGTCCGGTAAATACTAGACCCGGGAGTTCGGGATCAGCAATGGTGGGTTATCCTGGGTAAGATATGTTTTATCTTGGCACTTTTGACTGAGAGTTTAAATGAGCATAGAGAACATGGCGTTTTGTCTCGGCTGGCATTTCTTGATACAGTAAAAATAAGTCTGCCTACGTTACACAAACTTGCCAAGACAGGTAACCCCTCTTGTTTACATAATTAATACGGCAATCCCCTGAACTTTGGTCTTCCAACTGAGCTAACTGAAGTCAAAATATCACTATAAAGCCTGTCATATCTAAAAGAGAATAGTTTGCGGCAGTCGCTGTGAGTAAGGGGTCAAAGCTCTACCGATGTCTCCACGAAGGCTTGTCAAATCTCAATAGACCCAAGTTCTTAGAGAAACGCCTTGCACAGAGCTGAGGTGTGGAGCAAGTTCTGTATGCAGGATTCGGACACCGAGACCGATATAACACGATTGTTATACGTGAACCGGTTAAATACCTTCTTGTTGCCATCGTAACTGGATCAATTCAATTGCCAAGTTGAATACTGTGCAGAATTCTACATTAAGTGTCTAAGAATGCCGCTCCGAGATACCGATCACCTTTCAGGCTGTGGTCACCATGTGACTGCAGTCTCGATCCAGCATCGCGATGTCTCTAGAAGCACCACGCTCGTCGACCCTTCAGGCCTTTCATCTACTCATGCTTCTCAGTCCTGCGAAATCTGGGAAAAGGTTCAGAATATCAAGGACTGCGGTTTTATTATTCTCGATGGATCCAACCTTGATGTCGCCTCAGTTATTGCGGTTGCCAAGTAAGCCACTCCCGACTTTGCAGGCCCTCAATCTAACAACGATGCTAGGTATAACTGCAATGCTTACGTCGCAAAGAGGGACGATCTCGCAGACGCTATGAACAGAAGTGTTGTATTGCTCGAAGAGTATCTCGCCAAAGGCTACTTTGTATATGGTAGAACACCTACTCCTGCTGTCTCAATGTGCCTAGTAGTCTGACTGGATGTTAGGTGTCAATACGGGCTTTGGTGGAAGTGCTGATACTCGCACAAAGGACCTCCCAGCTCTGCAGTCCGCATTGTTGCAGCTGACCCAAGCAGGCATCTTGACTGATCAAGACGCCAACGTCAATGGGTTGAACAGCATGCCGGTAACCTGGGTTCGAGCCGCCATGCTCATTCGTTGTAACACATTACTTCGAGGCCATTCAGGCGTGCGTCTAAAGATCATCCAAGCTCTCCTCCTCCTGCTTCGAAAGGGTATGACACCCATCGTTCCCCTACGCGGATCAATCTCTGCATCCGGCGACTTGATCCCCTTGTCATATATCCCCGGTTTGCTTGAGGGCAACCCAGATATTCGTGTCCGCACAACGACCTCATTCGTTCTATCCGCCGATAAAGCCCTTGAGCTCGCTGGCCTAGAACCAATTGCTTTAGGACCCAAGGAAGGTCTTGGGCTGGTCAATGGCACAGCTCCTTCAGCTGCCCTGGGCTGTCTGGCCGCTCATGAGGCAAACAAGATCTTGTTGCTAGCTCAAGGCCTCGTAGCCATGTCATGCGAGGCCTTGCTCGGAAAGGCAGAGAATTATCATCCTTTCATTTCTTCTGTTTGTCCTCATCCCGGACAAGTCGAATGTTCTTCAACTGTACTGCACTTCCTTCGGGGATCCTCCCTTGTTCAGAGCCTTAAGGAAGAGGACAGGTTTAGGCCCGGTCTTGCTCAGGATAGATATGCCTTGCGAGGAGCGCCCCAGTGGCTGGGTCCTCAGATTGAGGATGTCTGCTCGGTGCTATCTCAGATCACTGTGGAGCTTAACTCAACTTCTGATAACCCCATCATCGATGTTCATTCTGGTGAGGTTTACTCCGGCGCAAACTTCATCTCCAGCTCCGTTGCCAACGGAATGGAAAAGACCCGTCTATCTCTTCAGATGGTCGGCAAACTTCTCTTCAGTCTCTCCTCCGAACTCATCAACCCTACCATGAACAGAGGTCTTCCTCCAAATCTCGTCGCTGACCATCCTAGCCTATCCTTCACTATGAAGGGTATCGACATCAGCATGGCTGCCTATCTGTCGGAGCTTGGATATCTCGCTAACCCCGTTACGCCCCACGTCCAGTCCGCAGAGATGCACAACCAGTCAATCAACTCTCTTGCGCTGATCTCAGGAAGATATACCCTTCAAGCTGCTGAAGTCGTCACCCAAATGTGTGCTGCGCATCTCTTTGCTGTTTGTCAGGCGTTGGACCTGCGAGTGCTCCACATAACATATCTCGAATCGCTGAGAAGCAGGTTGGTCTCTATATTTCAGCCATTCGTCGATGTATTTGACGACCAGGTAGCGCAAGGGATCTACGAGAGCCTCCATGAAACTATTTTCAAATCTTGGAATGCCTCGGCATGTTACGATCTCGAAGATCGATGCAAGACCCTTTCTAAAGAAGCAGTATCGGTACTCCAGGATCGTCTCGAGGAGCATGAGATGCATCTTGAATCAAAAAGGCCGCTTCAACTGGATCTGGAGAAGCTGGCTAACTTGACCTTTACCAAAATACGGAGCGAGTTCTTCGTCAAGCCTACCACGAAGCAGTTCCTAGGCCGCGCTTCTCTGAGGTTATACTTATTTGTAAGAGAAGAATTAGGTGTGCCTTTTTATCAAGGCCTGGTGGAGCATCCTGGTAAAGGGACTGGGGCCAGGATCAATGGACGAGAGAAGCGAGCTATAGGGTCTTGGGTTTCGATCATCTATACCGCCCTGAATAATGATCAGGTCTGGGGTCCTTTGGTTGACGCTCTAGGAAGCAAGATGTCCTGAGTGTGAGTGGCGACAAGTCCTATGGGAGTTACATGATCGTGTGCGACTAGTTACTAGAGCTACGAGGATGATTCGGTCTATCCTGGCTTAGCTGATTTCCGTCTTGGTTAGAGTTCGCGTTTGCTATAAGCGACATGATGTGCAAAGTCGCTACAGTTCGAGTGTATGACGAGATACCTTCTGCTATATCTCAGCATTCTTAGCCTTACATAAATCTAGACGAGGAGAGGGTTGTCCGCCAGGACCATCGCATCGTCGCAGACGAAACGATACATTGTGACAAGCTGTATGCCTTCCCCGTCGAAGATCCGCAGTGTTCGTTTTCGTATGCATTCCATTACAAGAAGTAGTCAAGCGCAAGTTAGAGTTTCATCGATATCCGTTGAGCTTGAAGCGTAGTTGCCTGTCCACCGTTTCTCGTAACTCTCTTCAATCCACTTTAACCACAGCAAACGATCTCGATAACCTCACCCTAAATCCTTTCTCAATGCCGACTTGAAAGAAAACGACAAGTTAGCTTGATTGAATAGTGATGGGCTAGTATTTAGTCCTACGAGCTGGAGATAGAAGCAGACTTACCTGTGATGAGATAAAGATACCTAGAAATGACAGGTGCCCACACAAGAACGGCGATAACTTGTCCCACATTCCATTTGTTTCCCGCTCCATTGGATAAATTGCTGCGGATCCCTAGGCTTATGTCGTCATACAACGACAGACCAAGGAAGGCGATCAATAAAGCCTCGCAGCCGAAAAGAAAGAATGTTGTAAGCTTTGCAATTACAAACCTTGTCCTGGACAGGATTATTTGGAAGCGATTAGAGACGCCCATTTCAACCTTTTGGAGCCAGAGGACTTTGATAATGTCATCCCATAGTTTCTGCAATAGCAGAATGATGACGGCGCTCGAAGAGCCAAACACGGTGCAACCTAGGAATCTTATGCCCCACCCTTCCACTGCGTTTGAAGATGATAGGCAGAAGGTACGGAGAGAAGAGTTTCCTCCACATTCTGGTAGTTCATGCTGCCCCTTGAATATTTCGTAGACTTGGTCAAGGTTGGGTTTCGTCGCCGTCCGCCACGCCGCACCGACAAGAACTTCCGCAATGAAAAGCAGCAGAAAGCTATAGTACGAGGCGAGTTGAGCTTGATTTAGACTAATCTGCACCAAAGTCAAAAGTAGGGCGGCGTGGATGGCAAGAGTCTCGCCTGTCTGGCGATTCAATACCAAGCTCTGCCAGTTGTTCGAGCCATTGGCATCGGCCGGTAGAGGATTTGCATACAAAAGTGCAATTTGGACTGCTATGACAAAGAAGGATTGTGCCTCTTGGAACTCGCTGACAAAGGTTTTTGTGGCATGAGCAAGGTTTATCTGTTCCATACGTGTAAGTACAGATGACATGGATGGACGGCGATCACACCAGCACCAAATATATCAGGGTTAGTCTCGACCTCCAGGCCTCTGCATATATCATAACTCAAGGATGCATAACGCGCGAATATCTCAAGCCCACCGTACATGTTGACTTGAATATCCGAGGGTTCGGTGAATTGGCAACTCCCCATGGAGGTATCGTTGCAACTGGCAGTTGCGCATGACAAGGTCATATTAAGAATAGCCGGGCCTTGGGCGCTGTTGGAAAAGTTGAAACGCTGCAGCGTCTCCGCAACTAGACTCTTGGGTCCCTCATCGACGCCCAAGATTGATGAATTAGCGAAGGATAATGATGCTAGCAGGAGGCATTGCCTAAGCATTCGCCACGATCCAAATAATGTCTTTGGTTCGTTGCAAACTTCACCACAGTCCTTTTCGTTGTTATTGTTGTCCGAGCAGGCGTCAAAGAAAACTAATGGTTTATAGGGCTCATAGTATTGGCTTCCGTTAAACCACGTGAACCATTCGAACGGCTCCGTGACGACAGAAAGAAGAGACGACATGCCATGATCCAAGGTATAGTCACTATTGCCCTGGGAGTCATCTGAGTAAAGGCCGTAGTCAAAAGGGGTCGCTAGTGGTATGATCCGAATGAATTGGTCGTTGGCCATGGTGACAAGGCCCTGGCAAGAAAGCTTCTACACGTCCTGGGTCCAACGACGGGATGGGCTTTGGGGTAGTTGGCTTGCTAGAAATCTTCGTATAATTGTAAAGGGTGGGTTTTTGAAAGAGAGGCACAGACAGAGGTCCAGGTCAGCCTTGGGGCGCGCGGTAATAGCACAGCTTCTAACTGCGAGCTACGCGTATTGGAAGAATAATCTTCCACCAATCGACCATAAACCGATTAAGTATAACAGTAAGCGCTAGACGCGAAGCTACGCTTCCAAGCTGTTTTTAACGATGAAAGACTGCCTTTTCAGTGTGCGTAAAGGAAGGGCAGTTCTTTTTGTGGTTTACATGGTAGCATAGCCTAGTGCGTACGCCAGACGCACTTGACTTGGACATAGGATGATAATAAGACAGGACAATAGCATATCCGCTACATATAAAGCAGATGTAAAGACACAGAAAAGACTACCGATAGTTTTAAGAGACTGTTTCGTGTAGAATATGTGCTAGGATGTCGCCGCTCTTTGCGAGTTTCGCATGGGCTTGGGACTACTGAACTTACATCACAGGTATCAATTATTCAGATAGCTATCACATTACCATACGCCATTAACCATTTTCTCAACGTCAAAATCTTGTTGCTGTGTAACAGCAATACCTCATTCTTATACCACGTTCCCTTCGGAACTCCAATGGAAGCCGCTAATAGGTAAACGGAAGCATCAATAACAACACTCGCGACTACGTGGCGTGGAAGGCTCAAGATATATGCCCTGTGGATGGTCATATCCTATTTAACTTCTTTCGCATCAAGTACCCAGATGAGTTTACTAAGGAGTCGGGTCTGGGGATTAGTAGGTGCGCACCCGGTATTAGGTTGTGCACTGGAACCGTGTTGAGCGCGCCGTGGACAATTTGGAATCCCTCCGATCTGAATTGGAAGTGCCGGACGCCATTGCCGACGCAGGCGATCATGAGGCGCTTGCAACGTCCACATATCGGCTCTTTCTCATCACACTAGCCGTTATGTCAACACAACATTCCTCACTGCCGGTACTATTCTGGAATTACCTTTTTCTTCTTCTTTCGGCAATACTCACAACCTTTTGATACCAGTACACCAGCCATGTCGCGTGGCATTCCCGTTCACAATAAAGTTCTCGGTATCTCGGCAGGATGGAATGCCTTTAAATGCCCCCCCTTCGGCAGTTCCATCGTCGAATCAGCCTCACCACAGCCAGTGTCGATCAACATTTTGGCGACTCGTGCACTAACCAATGAACCTTGGAAAGGTGGTCAGCATGTCTTAGACATTACTGGGATGATTTCAATCTTGCGCTGGAGGGAGCGGGGAAGTACAAGGGAATTGAAATAAGGCTTCAAAAGTGCAACTTCATGACAATTCGTACTGACATTTGAGTTCAGGTCGAAGGATTCCAGTTGGCAGGGGTTGAAAACTTAAATTTCCGCTACAGCGCGCATCCCTTTCTCAAGTTCTCCCATCTCACATTTGATGCTTGATACTAATAGCAGAATGACCAGGGGCAAGAGGACGGAGAAAGGACACTGACATTCCTGACTTACTGTGTTGGTGTTCCAGCTTATCACATTCAGCGTTATTCCACGATGGGATGATAATTGCTCGCTTATCTTATCGGGGATTATCGATGTCGCCCGACGAGACCCACTACAATAGCCTCGCAATTAAGCATTATTGGCTGCATGTATGACACTAAGATTACTCGAGTATCTTATCGCACTTATCGGTCATCTTATTCTTATCGCGCTACCCTACAGCTCACCATTTTCTCTACTATCTTCTTTCTTCCTATCTTACTGACCTAGACATCTCTGTGACTTGGTATCATAAAGTAATATATCTCTTCTTAGTAAATTGAACGTTCAAGGATTCTCCCACATTGCTCTTACCGCTCGGTTGGTGATGTTGTCCAAAAGTCTTACATCTCCACTGCGTGACGACAATCCCATCGATTGTCCACATGGTACTTTCTTTTGCTTATAACCAGGGGCTGCCACGTCGGCATTGGCCAGATGACGATTCACGAGATGACGCTTGGCCGCGGCATTTCATTAACCTTAATATAATGCACAACAAACATTGTTTCTGATATATACGGCCGTTACGTTCATACCCTTGAAACATCCTCCGATGCCAGTGTCTCATTCATTGATCCGTGCATGACCCCAACTACATCATCATTCTGCACATCATGTACAACCCTGATCACGACACCAGATCCTATTACACAGATCGAGCTGAACGCAGGGCTTACTCAGCCCAATGGGTTTCTGTTGGGGTCCCTTGAAACATTCCCGCCAAGTCTCCGGTCGATCCTTCACCGGCACTTCACCACGGAAACAATCCTCCTGGCTGGGGAACCTTTCCAAGCGTCTCGATTGGAACGACGGAGCAGCTCCAGAGGAACGTGGCCATTGCTCAAATCCACAAACGGCTTGTCACCTAATAAGGGAATAAGTCCTAGTGTTATTCCGACGATTCAATAAACTAATATCCACTTAGCCGCACCTCAGTGTTGGGAGTGAAAAACACAGACGGACTTTTTATTAAACAATGTCTTTGCGCCAAGCGCGGCCCGTTCCCCGCCCTCTTCGACAGCGTGGAATGGGCAAGAGTCAAGGCAAGAATTTGGGCGATTTCATGATCGACGCTTTGGCCCTGGATTCATGAAACTATTGACAGAGCCTCAAAGGTATAGAATTTTGTAAAATTGTTCATCTCCCGTGGGATCATTGTGTTAGACGCCTCCAAACTGCATTGAAACCTAGGGCTGATCTGATGTTTGAGGGGATCCAGGGTTGTGAAACATCTCGCGGTAAAAATGTCTAAAAGTGGAAAAGACTCTCGGATCAACTGTTCTTCAGCCCTGCACGGATCAATCGCTGTTCATTTAATATCTGCAGCACAGCACAGATCAGGACAGAGTTGTTTCAAGGAGAATGGTAAAACACCAGCTACCAGGAACCGGGATATGTCTGACAGATTGGGAAATGTTCAGCCGAAAAGAAATCTGTTCAAGCCATTTACGTGATACCGCGGCAAAACCAATCATCTCGCGTTCGGTTTCGTTCGCAAAACGTGGCTGGGTCACTCACTAAGCATGGCGGTGATGGGAACGAACTATTCCTAGTTGGGTGGATTAATCCTTTTCTTCTGGAAAACTGTATCCTTGGCAGTTCCCACGTTTTTGGGTCTGCTAAGACAAGCCATTAATATCACGGCTTGACTGGTAGGCTGGCTAGCTGGGGAGCTCTCATCAGGGAGTTCGGCGAGATCAACTTTCCATGACTCGTTTGGTGCTCTACACGCTTTGACAGCAGCTCCACTTACGCGATCTAGCTCGAAGCTAAAGGAGGTTTTACCGAAGTGCTAGTGGTCAATTTAACAGGTGGAGTCGTCATCGGCATGATGATTTTCGCGGCTATCGAAGCTCAGGGTGAGCAGGTTCTGCACAAGAAGCGCCACGTACCCAATCAACAAAGGGCCCAACCTTCAGCCCATGGCGACGATCCCCGGCTAGTTCTGCACTAGAGCGACTTGAATCGTAATCCATTGGTCGTATTATGAGGGTCGCATGATAATAACTTGCGGGGAGGGGGCAGGGAGTTCTTTCAGTGCCCAAGATTGCAGGAGCTGGCCCGAGCCGGCGTGGTCATTTTAAATAACTAAAACCTGCGCGATCTGTCATATTTCTTGAACCCTGTTTCCCATCATCAACAATGCTAATCACTGTTGTGTAAAGAGACAATGCGTTTGTCGTGGTTGTTGGTTGTGTGGTCGTGTCTTGTTGGCCGGTCCCTGGGCATCGATGTCTCAGCCTTTCTCGCCCAAATTCCCGAGTGTGCGGTACGTCGAAAAAAGCAAATCTTAAGGCTTGGCAGTGGCTGACTTTGGTGTTTTAGGGGACCTGTCTGCTGGAATTGGCAGCGAACTCGACATGTGGAATTGACGTCGAATGTCTCTGCGCCGACCCAAACCTTCAAACCGATGCCGCGAGTTGTGTGATGAGCAAGTGTATGCCCAGGGAAGCGTTGTGTGAGTATCATCCATCACACCACCATTCACTGTCGCTAATTGATGTAGTCGCCCTCAATGTTACTGCCACGGCCTGCGAATTCCCCGTCCGCGACATACACAAAAAATTCGACATCTTGAACATCGTCATGTCAGCAATTACTGTGCTTGTCGTTCTTCTCCGGATCTTCCAAAAACTCAGATTCGAAAGGTCACTGCGATTGGACGATTACCTCATCGTGGTCTGCATGGTAAGTGAAGCATCTTTGCGTTCCCATGCTCAGCTGTTAACATCAACACAGGCCACTAGTATAGGAAACACCGTCAGCTGTGTCTACGGCCGTAAGTATCCCCGATCACCACGATTCAATACCTATACTTACGAATACCAGTTTCAGGAAATGGCTTTGGCAGAGACGCTTATGTCGTCGGTGGATACGGCATCACCGAGGTCCTCAAAGTAAGACATTACCCGTCCGTCGCGAAGCCAGTCATCTAACAACGAGTCCAGTACATCTACATTGGCCAAACCTTCTATGCGACCGATGTTTTCCTTACTAAGATCTGCGTCCTACTCTTCTACCTCCGAATCTTCCCTGTGCAATCCGTCCAACGAATAATATGGGGAACAATTGTCTTGAACTCTCTCAGTATAGTCATCTTCGTCATCCTGGCTATCGCTCAGTGCCAGCCTGTCAGCTACTTCTGGACGGGCTGGGACAAGGAACATACAGGTCACTGCATCGGCACCAACCCTTTGGCGTGGGCACTTGCCGGTGTGTCTATCGCTATGGACTTTTGGGTACTTGCAATCCCCGTCTTTCAACTGCTGCGTCTGCAGATGAAATGGCAGAGGAAGCTGGCTGTTACTCTTATGTTCATTGTTGGTACTTTCGTCAGTGTCGTGTCCATCATCAGACTACAGTTCCTCATCGCCTTTGGAAGATCCAACAACCCAACCTGGGACTTTTTTAACACATGTTACTGGTCGGTTATCGAAATCAACGTCGCCATCTGGTGCGCCTGTATGCCTGATCTCCGACTCCTCATTGTCAAGACTTTCCCTCGCCTCGATAGCGTCAACCTCTCCCGCCCCTCGCAGGTACACAGTTCTATCTCATCGAGATTGCACGGAAAGTCACCAAACATCACATCGAACCAGGCAGAACACTCCACCTATGGTGGGGGACCGCGAGTTACGGGGGATGCATCATCAAGCACAGCTGAGCTTGTGGAAATGACACTGTTTATGAATGAAAGTAGTAATAAGCATGCAGCATAGAGTGATACCCAGCATAGACGTCTTGTTTTTTTTTAGTTAATGATACAAACGTTCAAAACATCTGAATGCCCTCCTTTTCCAACTCAATCGCGAACCAGAACCAAATACCACATTATCGGTAATCGGTCGATGGAATAGAAATTGTGGCTAAAACAACTCCCGGCCGGATGAAACTGTGGCTGATAGCTGGGGACTAGATGCAAGTGGGTTATCGTACGATACCGGTATACCGGTACCTTGGGCTATTTTAGCTATACCTATAGCCTGTACCTTACTTAAGTCCACTACCGCTTTTCGTAAACCCATGGGGGCGTTGCAACGAGGCAGTATATTGAAATAGTAAAGTTATAGTAGATGATCTGTGCTGACATGCGATATTGTACGACCTCTAGAGTCTTACCATAGTATAGTGTATACTAAATCCAAGTAACTAAAACAACAGGGACAAATAACTTTCAGAGCACAATAACCTACCAGAAACAGACAAAGGTCAAACAGATAGCAATCACAATTTAATAAGACTATAACTTTCTTATTTGTTCCTAAGTTGAAGTCGGTATAGAAGCAGTAGCAACCTTCATCAGCTACGTATAATGCAGGTCTTGTTTACCATTTGATGACTGGATTTCCATTGGCACAATTGACTCTGTAGGTTGCAACGTTATTCAATCTGTAATACATGGGGCTCTTGTTGCTCCCTGAGGGATGAATTTACCAGGGACTCGTCTTCTGCAGACAGTAGTGCAAGGTTCAAAAACCTGCGATCTGAAATCAGTTGCCGTTTACCCACCCACGTCTGTGTGAACACACTCTATTGATAGATATGTCATCGTCAAAAGTCAAAGACTTCTGCAAAGAGTCATCTACTCAGTGACTCAGTGCAATTCCCTATAGCTTCAGGGTGAACTTCGCCTAAACTATACGACTTGTATTATGTATGAGCACTCAGGGCACTGTCGGTGGTGTTCTAAAACTAGTGGATGAGCTGATGGGTAGACGAGATGAAGATCTACCCCATTAGCAACCCACCTTTGTCGGCCGCCCTGACCCTTTCTTCAGCTCCAATCAATAGTACCCCACATAAGCAGATCAAGTCAAGACATTTTGCGGTTATGCGGATATAGATAGCACTTACTCACACAATGTCCTTGAGCCCTCCGGCTTTGTATCATCCGCACCTGCATCTTGCAATACTTGACCTCCCAGTTATTTACGCTGGGAGAAAGGTATCTTCATCACTTCTCACAGTCTGCGACTTCTATTGCGGTGTTTTCTCAGTATACCTCAGGAGCTGATCCTAAGAAAAAACTCAAATAAATCGGGTTATGCTATTTCTAAAGTATAATACTAGATAGCAAGAAAGAGGAGGTGCGGGTAAATTCACAGCCGGGGGCTCAAGGAGATACAACTGCAGGAACCATTCTTCCTCTTCCTTCCCAATCTCTTCGGCCCTATGAGGGAGTGACAGTCTCGCACGTCCTGTCTGGTAGAATAGATTGGATTTAAGACAAGTCCCTATGGCGCTTGTCTGGTTCACCGTCATCTCCGTACTATCTATCTAGGCTTTCGAAGTAACTGCTCCGCAAAAGAGATCCGCAGAGGCGTAGTCAACAGAACTGTACTCACATCCTCCGTATATGCATAGAGATTGAACACTTGTCATGGATATTTGGTCGACATCACCATGTGCTGCTGGGTCGCAAACACAAATTTCTGCTATCCAATGACTCCAATGTTGCCCCCAGAGCAACGTGGTAGTGTCTGTCCGCCTTTGAGAACAGCATCTTGAAAAAGAACCTTAAGTGGCTGCTCCCAAAGAAGACAGTAGGACCAAATGAAAGTTGCCATTACTCACGTGGATACGTAGATACAACCCTACGAAGCAGAAGCTCCTACACCATGCTGACTCGGTACTGACAGATTAAGTCCGTCACGCTGAGACGAAAATTACCACTCAGCTTTTGTTTCAAGCGCTTGGTGTGTGGCCGGCAACCTGTTTCCCGCGGCTCAGCTGACCGGGATCTTCCCGACGGGAACAGGCTCTCGACGGGATTAGTCCGGGAGTTGTCGCCTCGGGCCGATCGAGTAATCCGTCCGTCTCTGCTTGGACAATTTAATACTAGCTAGCTTCTCAGCCCTAGACCAAATACAACCAACCAAACCTTCTCTCAAAAACTCCTCATTGACTCGTGAATTAGTTTACAAAAGTGCTCGCCGACTTCGGTGCCGCGGCTGGTATTACTTCTGGTCCCCGTTATCGATAAAGACAAGACGAAGCCGCTTTAAATAAGGTTTCAACAGTCTCTCTTGGCAATGAGCTGGGATTATGAGGCTTGAATATGATATCAACAAGAAACCGCCCTCTACGCAATTCAGCATTACTTCCTCGGCAGAAATGCTTGGATTCCTTGCTTTGCACTTGCTTGGCAGTTTCAAGAGTAAGATGCTGCAAGTATGGCATCATAATCCTGTAAGGGTCGTTTCTCTCCTCTTCTCTGTGGCTTGTTGTTAGGCAAAAGTCAAATCATGCCTTATCTACTAAGCAAGTGGTTTAGTTGGCTGTTGGTCCCTTTCCAACTCAAAGCTCAGAAACGACTCCACGCTAACTCTTGCTGGAGCTTTGCGGTAGATCTGCAGCTATTGTCATTAGCCTGTAAGAAAAGCCACCAAAGCTTCGCCAGTTTTGGTTTCCCACCTACTCGCTGGTGCGTACTAACCAAGCAAGCTCCATTACACTTTACTTACAAACGGAAATCGGTGGCAGAGCTAAGCCTGAGGTGTTTTCCAAAGAGGGATATCTGAGCTCCCTGGTGACATCTCACGCTTTGGTGTAAATCGTAGTCATCCAGAACAAAATTGAGGCAAACAAGACACAGTCTAAAAGAGTTGAGATTAACCTGTTGTCAAACACATAGCGGTTATACGTCTCCGGTTGATCAGGGTCCTAAACCAAGTCGCCATGGACGGTGAGGGGAAATTGCGCTCAGACAATCGCATGAAGAGTTGTGCCGTTGGGACTGGTTCGGCACCAACTGATCGTCCGTGTCCAAAACTCAATTGTCTCTCCTTCTTGGCACTGATCATCAAGCTCAAGCCCTTTCAGCTATCCACAGGCATTAGGCAGTGCAAGAAGATACCAATCATTCAATCTCAAGACATGCATGATTAGATCAAGCCGCTGATACCATGGACTCGGCAATCGTGCCAACTGCCCGGTAGAGCGAATAAACGTCGATCATTCCGGCATGTGGCAATAGCTTAAACCCAAGATCTGGCTTGTCCGGAGATCTTCATCGTCGGGATGTTATGAATCCCGGTGTGTGGTGGACATCAACAAAAGAAGCAGACAGTGCCTGTTTTTCAGAACGATGGTTGGTGTTCGGATTAATCTTCGACCCACCATGGCAACCGACTTTGTTCGGAGTCTAACTGCCTTTGTGTGAAGTTGCAGATCTTCTCTTAGCTCCATCTACCCGGATCACCTCCGTAGATGTTTAACGGCACTGCAGAAAGGTTTCAGATGAGTCTTGTCAGTGTCCTCAAGGTTGCACATGCAAGACGTGTTGAAATTACGCTTTTTAGAATACTGCAGGAACGATCGACATCATCCAAGCTGCACCTCTAAGCTGTAGCTTCAACTCTCCCCCTCCTGGGCTCAAGAAGCACAGCGGAAGGATTTGGGTATGGAATAAGCCAATTTTGTTGTGAGCCATTCCGCCCTGTTTCTGTCCCTTACCTTCACGATGTTGCTGTTAGTTTGCTTTCTTCTGCGACGTCTCCATCGGACCCTTGGACGCTACTTCCAACTTTCTGTATCCACGCTTGGTTGGATATCCTCTTCTGCACGTCGACGATCACGAAAACCTTCAACGGTCTTTTGCCCCACGATAGCTTACATCTTACCCCTCAACAACTTGCAACAGGCACTTCCGGTTGGAACAAACTGAAGACATCGTCATTGAACATGACACGATACTTTCCTCTCCACCACCGTCGAGTTTCGTGCAGCTATAGCTCCTGCTGCCAAAGTGTTGATGATGACGGTGGCACATATCCCTCATAGAGATACAGTCAGTTTCAGTGACCTTCCAAGGAAAATCAGGCTTCGCTGATCAATTCGGCTCGTCAATGCGCCGAGACCATGGATAACGGCTCTCTGAGTCAATACGTGCTTCACGCTGTCAACTTGTGAGTCAGTATGTGCTTCATGCTCACAAAACTTGCCACATAATTGATGTATAAATATCTCAATATCTTCCTGCCAGAAGAGATTCATCATCACACAGCTCAACAATCATCAGCTTACGACTACAACACTCAGTCTTCAACCCAATCTTCAATCCTCCAGCCCAATCTCATCTCAAAAAGACCCCACAAACACCTATCAACATGCAGTTCTCTCTCCTCCTCGCAGCCCTGGCCATCGGTGCATCAGCAGCCCCAGCGCCTCAGCTTAAGGTCGAGGCCGTCAATGATCTGGTTGACGTTGACTCAGACAACCTCGATGGCCTTTCTACGCTCCTCGCTGGGCTTGGCATTACTGCCAAACCTGTTAAAGTCCTTACCCCCATTGGCCCCGGTGCAAAGGCAAAGAGACAACTTAAGGTCACCGCTGTCAACGGTCTGGTTGACGTCGACTCCGACAAGCTCGCTGGCCTCTCTCCACTCCTAGCTGGACTCGGTATCACCGCCAAGCCTGTCAAAGTCCTTGACCCCATCGGCCCTGGCCTGTCTGGTCCGAGCCTGCCTGGCACAAAGACGAAGAGACAGCTTAAGGTTGAGGCTGTCAACGACCTGGTAGACGTTGACTCCGACAACCTCGATGGCCTCTCTGAGCTCCTCCGTGGTCTTGGTGTTACCGTTCCTGCTAAGGTCCTTACCCCCATTGGCCCTGGTGCGAAGAGAGAGGCCTAAGCCGAATAAGCCTCATCTACACGTCCTTGACCCCCTCAAGAGAGACTCAGGTTGAGAGGTTCTTAATGTCGTTCTTGATCACATCTCGGGCAACACGAATCTCAAAGCACAAATGGCCACCGACATTCAGATCACTCTCTCTGCCTGATAAAGACGTTGCAATCTTTATGGACTCCTTGGGGTACGAACTCTACGAACTCAGCTTTTATTTGGTTTACGGCTCGATTGGGAGGTGGTTGATAGTGTAAGTATAATGAATTGTCTCGTGTATGACTACGGAGGGCAGGATGCTAGTTATTAATCTATTACTTAACATATTTCTCGACGTTCTTTCAGTGAAGTTTCGTTGTAGTTGAGGGTTCTGATGTGCCGAGTCATGAGTGTGGGATCGTTAATGCTAAGCTCGCTTGTGTCAATTGCCGACGTTGTGGGTCCTACTCTATTCTAAATAAGGACGTCGTCGACCTTAAGACGTCATCTCCTGTTGATCTACATAACTCCAGATATCCTTGACTCCGAACTTTGGAGGATTGTGTATGTGTTTTATTACCATATGTTTCTTATGATTTAGTTACAATTAATTCACCCTTGACCGTAGAAGCAAGAAGGTCAGAATTACTAATAGTCTGAACGCAGCGACTCCGAGTTGATCTCATTACTATATTCTTTTTAACTCCAACTTTGTTGTTTGGTCTCCCAGCGCGAATGTGTTATCGGCAGGTTTGGCACAAAATCTGACAACGACGGTGAGTTACTGGCTGCATGTGGTTTCAAAGCGGTGTTGCCTTACATAAAGATTGATAAGAACAAAGCCGATATGCCGTCGCACAAGCGACAGGACTGAATTGGACCCTCAAGCTCACATGGAGCAACATGCCAATTGTATACGATTCTTTACTCGCCCCATCAGAAGCTTTTCCATCTGCAGAGGCTCAGCCCACCGCTCGGGTAGCTAGACTACCTATCGCCTGTCGAGTACTGCGCCAACGGCTGCGGTTACACCACATCAAGCACTGACCTAAGATGGCACAATGACCTCATGTCAAACCTGAAAACAGTAAACAAAGATTCTCGTTCCTGCGCTGGTGTCATGCCCTGACGGCTAATTCACACCTAAACAAAATAGCCTTACGCTTGTCAATACAAACTCTGTCTTGACATAGCCTGGCAGCCTAAACCAAACGACGCGTGCAAAGACGGATTTGTGTCTGTAAGAAATGTCCTCTCCGTCTGGCAACGGAAGGTGAGGCTTCCTGAGACAAATGTGGCTGATGCAGGACGAATAGGATCCCTCGAGTGGAGAAGCGGAGAGTAATGTCTTTGCGTAAAATGGTGAGGCTCGAGGTCAGTGCTCGGAGGCCTGTTTAACCTTGTATTTAAGCATTTTCAGCGTGGCGTAATCTAGGCCCCGTTCGGGCGACTGTATCGGCAGGTGACATTTCCGGGAATGATCAAGCCCAAAGTTTCATAACAATAGAAATGTCTAATTGCGGCAAATACCTCCACTGAATAGGAAGCTTCTGTCAAAGAATGCCCAAGGGATGGAGAAGCATGATTTATGGCGTCGAGATCTCGCCTAATCTATCCCATTTCTGTCTGGCTTGGCTGGATTAGGCTTCGCCAAAGCCCCATAAGGCTGAGTTGTTTCGAAGGGCATTGGATGGTGGGAATGTGCACTTTTCAGCTCCGACCACTAGCGCAGAATGGCTGAATGTCTGCATGTAAACAAACCGCCATGGACGGTCTAGATGTTAAGAGGGGGAGAGGTATCCCTGGAAGCTCTTTGTATAAAGGAATAACGGTATCGACGTTGGTAGCTGATGGAGCATAACTGCAACTCTTTCTTCACGCTCATACATTTTTACGTACAACCACTTAGTCACGATGCGTTTGTTGAAAGGCCTTGTTCTAGGCCTCCTCATTGAGAGAGGTCTTGGTCAAACAGAAGCTGCACCTGGAGGCGGAGATGCTGTCGCTACTGTAGCCGATCCTCCTGCGGTTGATCCTCCTGTCGAGACTGGAGGAGATGCACCTGCTCCTGTGCCTTCAGCGCCGCCGGTTGGTAAGTAACTGATGCGGCAAGTTGTTATATCACTTGCTAAAACCTCAACTGATACTCCAACAGGTGGTGATGACAACGGCGGTGACAATGGCGGAAATGACGATGATGGAGATCAACCACCTCCCGACGACCCCCTTAGCGATCCTCAACCTTCCGCTGGAAAAGGTAACCGAGCTCCCCCATCCGACGAGTCCTCCCCAGTCGAGCCTCCCACGGATCCTACCGATATACCGGAACCCGTCGATGCCCCGGTCCCTACTGACGAAGCACCCACTGTTGTAGACGACGCCCCCGCTGCTACCGATGTTGAACCTACCGATGCCGAACCTGCCCCATCTGCGACCGATGCCGAGCCAGAGCCTTCTGGAACAGGTGCCGAGCCGGAGCCCAGTGCCCCGGAACCCACAGACACAAACGGTGAGGAACCTACCGTGACTGAACCTATACCAAGTGATGCCTTGAACTCCGTGCCGGAAGAGGCTATACCCGGACCAACTGGAACTGGCGATGAGTCAGTTTCTACTCCTGAGGCCTCTAATCCACCGGCTCTACTTCCTACCGTGACACCCAGTGACTCGGCCGCTGATACTCCAGATGAACCCACCGTGACATCAGCTGACTCGGTCGTTGAATCCCCTGATGAACCTACCACTGAGCCTGCCACCCAGTCTCCCGATGAACCTGCCACTGAGCCTGCCACTGAATCTCCCGATGAACCTGCCACTGGACCTGCTACTGAACCTGCCACTGACTCTCCATCAGACCAGACGACAAACTCCAGAGCCGGAATCGTGGCACCAAGCCCAACCGGCGGTGACGATGGACCAACTGCCACTGATGATGCGGAACCTACCGTCGTAGCGTCAGACAAGGCCGATAACAATGAAGATGACAAAGGTACAGACGCTCAATCCTCCCCACCTGCGCCAGCCAATACGGACGATCAATTGTATCAGCCCGATACTCCAGACAACACAGATGGGGCAAACGCTGCAGAGACAGCCAAACCAACCAAGGAAGAACCCAAAGAGACCAATGAACCAGACTCTAACCCAAAACCCACTGCCGCAGGATCTGGTGTTGCACCACCCAAGGCCTCCGCAACCGGCAAAGATGGCTTCACCACGGTAACAGGCTCCAAACCCGGTCCGACCCAAGCGTACGACGTTCCCGTCGATCTAGAAGAAGACACCGTCCTTGGTGACTACGCCGAATTCAAGAGGGCAGCCGATGGCAAGCAAGAAGTGTAAGTTCCCCATCCTTTTCCACATAACAATACTGATTCAATTCACCAGCCTTCTCAAACCTCCCCCCAACGGCAAAGCAAACTGCGAGATCGCGCCCACAGGCGGCGAAGTCGAAAACATCCCCATCGGCGAGAAAATCCGCGTCCTCCTCTCCGTCAAAATCGACCAGCCCGGTTCCAAGGGCGGCAAGACCGGTTCGCGATTGAAGATGTTGGTTGATGAGAATACTGTTTATGACAAGGAGCTTGTTTCGACGGGTGGTGATACGGAGGATATTGAGAGTGATCCGTTTGAGAATGCTAAGAACCAGAAGATTAGGGTTTTGCAGGAGTGTGGGGAGAAGCCGACTGAACTTACTATTGAGGATGCTAATATTAGGGTTGCTATGGATAAGAAGAGTGGTGGCGGTGGAGGTAGTGGAGATAAGGGTAAGGGTGGTGATGATGGTGACAGCGACAAGGGAAGTGGTGATGGTGATAAGGGAAGTGGTAGTGGTGGTAAGGGCGGCGATGGTGGTAAGGATGATGAAGGAGACTCTGGATCTGGTGGTGACAAGAGTGATGGAGGATCAGATGGCGGTGACTCGGATGGTGGCTCCGGAGGTAGCGGAGGTGGAAGCGGAAGTGGAAGCAGTTCAGGTGACAGCGGCAGTGGTGGTGATTCCGGCTCCGGCTCCGGGTCCGATTCTGACTCTGGCTCAGGCTCTGGTTCAGGAAGCGGAGACGCAGCATCACCATCAGCCACCACTGTTGACACCAACGTCGCTGGAAAGACTCAAAAGGTCGGTGAGCTACTCTTGCTTGCTCTGCCGGTTCTTGCAGTTTTCTTGTGGTAGACGGTATCCATTCTGGGTGTTCTCTGTATTTAATTGACGAGAGATGACGGATTGAGTATGGAATGAATTAGGGGTATGGCTTAATGAGGCTGGTCACCTTGACCTGGTGGGAATGCGACGAATACAGGCTTGACATCCGATCATCCATCCATTACTGCGTTGTTATCACATGACCTTTGATTGCCGTGGATGCACTGCAATTTTGATCCTCTTCCTGGCCTTTCGATCGTTGTTGTAACCAACCAGAAACGTTGACCTCACTGCGGCTCTGCGCTCCCTTCACTGCAATTTTAACACCTCCCCTTTCTCAGATACTTCTTAGGTTCTTGTCAAGTTATGCGATTAGAGGAGTCTAGCCTGTCAGCCACATGTACCATCTGTCAGACTTTGCTGTTCTGCACTCCACTTCAACCTTGACTCCCTCTCTCATCCCCATTTCACGTGTTTTCATTCATTCTGTCCAATCAGAAGCCGTGAGCTTATCTTTTTGGGGTTTTCTGCGATCCCTCCTTCACTGCAATTTTAACCCCCGCCCTGACTTACAATCATTTTTGTGGCTTTAATCAATCGAGAAAGCTGGATGCATCAACCTCCTGGATAACAGCAGGCTTCCCGAAGCTAGCATCCTTCACTGCAGTTTCGTTCCTGTTCCTGATATGTAGAACTATGTATGTTTCTTATTGTTCAATCTAATTACAAAGTTGACCTTATCACCCATTTATCACAGCTCTGCTATGACTTGACCTCAACCAAGAAGTAGTAAGTGATATCACCCTGAACGGGCCCCACCCGGAGACATTCTTCACTGCAATTCTAACCTCCTCCCTAATCTCCATCCTGTGTTATTCTGTCCAATTGCAATACTCACCCATCCATTGCAGCTCTGCTATCACATGACTTTTAGCGATATGCAATGTAACTATGTCTCCTTTACTGCAGATTTAACCCTCTCTGTGATCTCCAACTACGTTTTCTCATTCTATCCAATTGGAAAATTGGCCCTGTCCCCCTGCTCCCACCCAATCTTGATTTGGGGGCCGTGAGTCCCTGGGTTGGATTAAAATTGCAGTGTAAAACGTCGGAACCTTCCATTCTCGGTTAGCTCAAGAAGTTTGGGTGGATGTGTGGCCTTGACGGGGGTTAAAATTGCAGTGAAGAATCCGACATTACTGCCTGTAGATCACTCACTTATTCCGTTCGAACGCAAAGGCACGCGAGCACTTGTTCTACAACATAACGACTAAAGTGCAGGCAGCAGTCTCAAATCTTAAAGCGACACGATCATACTTATCACCAAATACGCACGAATTGAGAGTCGGTGGGAAACTTTTACTGTTTTGTTCTGTCTACTATCCTCTACCTGCGCCTCTAGTTCTTTCCGAGCTCCTTAGCACGGTCAGCAGCAGCCTTGACAGCCTTGTCAACAATCTCCTTCATTCCCGAGTTCTCAAAGCTGACCAGCGCGGCATGAGTGGTACCGTTGGGGCTGGTAACGTTCTTTCGAAGCTGAGAAGGCTCATCGGATGACTCGACAAGCATCTTACCGGCGCCGAGGCAGGTCTGGGTTGCGAGGCGGGTAGCTTGTTCCTCAGAGAGGCCGAGGCTGATACCGCTGGAGATGAGATGCTCGACAAAGGCGAAGAAGTAGGCAGGGCCGGAACCTGAGATTTAATTAGTGGGTGTTCTTCTACGATTGAGGTTCAGACTTACCAGAGATTCCAGTGACGACATCAAGAAGCTCCTCCTTGTCAACCCACTCAGTAGCCTTGCTCACACTGCCCAACAGAGCAGAAGTCAAATCCTTCTCCTCAGAAGTAACATCCTCAGCAGCATACAATCCCGAAGCACCCTCTCCAACAAGCGCAGGAGTGTTAGGCATGACCCTCACAATATGAGGCGCCTTGCTTCCATCACCCTTGAACCAAGCCGCAATGCTAGCCAGGGTAATACCTGCAGCGATAGAGATAACCACAGGAAGACTATCGCGCGAGGCCCAAGCAGCGCTAAGCTCCTCACAAACACCCTTGGCAACCTGAGGCTTCACAGCAAGAATGAGAACATCAGCGTCGGCGGCAGCTTCTTTGTTATCAGCGGTGGTTCGGACGCCGAGGTCGGCCATTTTGTTGCGGTTCACGTCCCAGGGTTCTGAGACGTAGATGTTTTGCTTGTTGATGTTTTTGGCGAGGAGGCCGCCGATGATGGCGGCGGCCATATTGCCTCCTCCGAGGAAGGTGATCTTTGCGTCTTGTAGAGAGGGAGTCATTTTGGTGATGTGTGTGTTGATGAGTGAGTGAGGGATTGATGTGATGAGGCGGGTACTGGTGGTTTTGTGGTTTTGGTATGGTAAAAGTTTGGAGTTTACGTTATTGACCCCGCATCGGATTAACCCTGCGCTACCCTTTTAGCTTTGGAGCGATAACGGCTGACAGATGACTGTGTTCCAAGAACTATTTGTAAGAGAAATACAGACAATTTTCACATGTCATGAATGAGTAGTTTTATTTGATTGATATTTTGTGATTTTTAGAACTGCGAAGTGCTAAGGCACAGTGTTTTGAGTGACGTCAATGCCTCACCTCAGATCGAGGTTGAGATGCACCTTGCCTGGAGAACTTCAAATAAGCAGAAAAGCAACGACTTGCAAGCACTTCACCAAGATACTTTTGCAATATCAGCCGGCATAAATACGACGAGGTTTACTTAATCTTACAAACGAGCGTGGGGGTTGCTCGATCCAAACGCGATGTCGGCTACACTCGGCCTTGGTTGATCTATCGATAAGATAATAAGCGATAGCGATAAGTGATACATGATAAGTGATCCTACAGTCACGTTGAAGCCAGACAGACATCCACCAGACATTTAAAAGAATCACTTCATTGGATGTCTCTTTGTATGTCAACTGTTTGCACTAGAGGGAACGATGTATTAGGATGTGACGGATTGCAATCAATATCTCCAAGTAACGATTTGTCCCACCGGGATTAAACATGCCTGACGAAAACAAACATAAAATAACTCCTTTGCTCAAACCATCAACCAAAGAATTTTGCCATTTTCGCAAATGTCAGTGCAACTCAAGGAAGTGAATACAAGTATTTGAGCATACTATAGTAACTCTCTGGACGCGATAGGATTGAAAAATGGCACCGGAATTCTCAATTGCAGGGTAGCTTTCTTATCACCGGTGACGTCACTGATAAGAGCTACGATAAGCGATAAGGAATATGAAATGAAGATACAGACACAGACGTGAGGGTGAACACTCGACACGTACAAAAAGCAAGATAAATGCAAGGTTCAAATGTCATACAAACGTTCAATTTAAACAATGGATATAATGATAAATCTCATAAACCTGATCTACAGCTGACTCTTATCAGGAAACTTGCGGAACATATCAGCAAGCTTATCAATAGGCGCAGCCATAAGTCCCATAACCGTCTCAAAAGGCGGATTCTCGCCAGCACTCGGATGGCTCCTCGTCGGCACAAACTGCTTCGTCTTGGAAAACTGCGTAGCCAGCGACTCGGTCTCTTGCGCCTGTGACTTGAGCGCCTGTTCAAGAGCTGGTAGGTCCCGGTTTTCTTCCTCCTCGATGTGCTTCTCTAGCAAGCTCCAGATTTCTTTCAGCTTGGGGACGTACTCTGGGTCTGAGGAGCTGAGGTTCTGGAAGACTTTTAGAAGTTCTTTTGCCTGTGGCTGTTAGCAAGATTGAAATTGGAATGTGGGGTGTGGGATTCACTTGGTGATGTTCTTGACGATCTTCATCGGCAAGCTGTTTTCCCTTATCACCCATATACTTCTCCATGGCAGGATAAACAATCAACTCCTCTCCGATAGAATGTCTCGCCAACTCCCAAACGAACTGGTTACCGAATCTCTGCTGATGATCGTGGTCGGATGAGTTGACTACCTCATTGTAGTACTCCTTCAATTCCCGGTGGTCCTTGATGATTGCGTCGGAAATGGCGGACATGGCTGCGGTTTGGAAACGGATGGGGTTTTGTTGAAGACGGAATGTTCGAGGCTTGATTGCTGCTCGAAGTTGAGGTGTGAGAATTGCGCGGATTGATGACATCTTGTAGATAACTGAATATAATTGATTATTTAGAGAATTGCAATGGGTTTTATAGATTCATCATACATGGCTGCCAACAGCTTAACCTACGAGCTTTCTTTACATGTCACAAGCTATCATGACGACGAAATGAGAGACGTGGCTCAATATTCATCACACATCTTGACGCACAACAGCGCGATAAATGACAAGCTTCACTCGTGATAGCTCGATCATACAGAGCCAATTGACCACTCATAGACCAGCAAGCATAATGCACAGCATCTGATTGGCTTTGTCTACGACCTCTGTGAAGCTGTCTTACTCCGGGCCCTTAGCTCCGGGGCTGACAGGTCCCTTTATGATGATAGGTCGAAGCTGACAGCTCGCCACGCAAACGTGTGTCTCTGTCAGGCAAATCATACTCCGCGGTTCATGTCCGGGGCTTCGGGTTCTGTACAATATGCGTGTTTAATGAGAAAAGCTTAAAAGAATGTAATCGATCGGAAATCGAGAAACATGATTGAATCAAGATGACCTATCAATGGCTGTACCCGTGTTGTGTTTCATTGGCTGTTCCGTAGTCGCGGGTGAAAGACTCCGGTCGCTGTCACACTGAATCAAGGTTGCAGTACATAAATAACAGGGAAGACAGGGAGTATTCCGTCTCTGTGGTACAAGGAACTCAATCTGTTTGCCGGGACATTGAGTTCAACTACCGTTTCTCCCCAGAATATTGACCAGACATTACGCCATCATCGAGTCACAAGTACGACAACGAAGTCGTTCGGATCAAACCGTCATAAGAGGACTAGTTTTTCTCCACTCCCCGCCGGTGATACTACCTCGCAATTTTTATTCCCAGACAATCCAGAGTGATAATGTCATTGACTTTTTTTACCTTTGGAATCAACACTGCACTGCACCTGAGTCAATGAGACAGATGTTGTTTCTTTTGACGGCATTATTACGAGATGTCGATGCATGACGGAGTTGATTGATAATTTTCTGTAGTACGCATCATAGTGGATACCCTGCTATAGTGACTGCGCATCTAAGTCAGATCTCGAAATTAAATAAAATGCCCGAGATGGTCCTGCATTAGATCTCTCTTCTGCAGTAGACACTAATCTTCATCAATCATGTCGTCAAACTCCTTCTTGCGAAGCGTAGCTCTGCTCGCTCTCGCAGGCACTTCCAACGCCGTGCCCGTCGTTTCAGAAGCTCAGACAACAGTCTCTTCATCAGGTGTCGCTGCACCAATCAGACCGTACACTGATGTGACTTCTCACGGCCCTTTCACTGGTACACCTACTACCACCGGTGCTGTGTCGACTACCGTTCTCGCATCCGCCGTGGCGCCCAAGCCTCCACCACCGGGCTCTTATGATTACCCTGCCAATGGCAAGCTGAACGCTCCCCAGCCTGCGCCTTACACTCCCGATGGCGGTGTCGGCACCAACGGTTCCGCACCTGTGTACCGTGTTCAGAGCGACTTTGACTACCAGTCTCTCGCTCTTGCTCTCTACCAGGAGTGGATCGAGCTCGATCTTTTCCGCTGGGGTCTAGCTACTTTCTCCAAGGAGGAATTCGACGCCTACGGCATTGGCGCTGAGGACCGTTACTTGATCGAGTACATGGCACAGCAAGAAATTGGTCATGCTACCGTGATTAGCAACATGCTCGGTCCCCAAGCTCCCAAGCAGTGCACGTACAATTATCCCGTTTCCAACGTCCCCGAGTTCATCGACTTCAACCAGAAACTTACTCGCTGGGGCGAGTCTGGTGTTTACGGTTTCCTGCCCCATCTCAACTCTGGTCCTGCTGCTCAGTTGCTGCTTCAGAGTATTACCATTGAGGCGCGCCAGCAGATGATCTTCCGCCAGTTTGGTGGTAACTTTGCTATGCCTGAGTGGCACACTCCTGGTATTCCTCAGAGTTGGGCTTGGACCTTGCTCGCGCCTTACATTTCTAGCTGTCCTGCCGATCAGACTCGTCTTGTGTGGCAGAACTTCCCTTCTTTGAACATTCTTAACCAGCCTAACCCTGCTCGTATCAACGGGTCTAATGTCTGGAACGAGACCACTGGTGGATACGCCAACACTTTATCCACCGCTGATATCGAGGAGGATGAGCTCTGTGTCAATGCTACCGACAGCACTCTCGACTGTCCCGCTGCTATTACCAACAACCGCAGCATTCCTCTCTCCTACCCCGGCCGCCAGGTCTTCCTCAACTGGGACGCCCCGGGCCAAGCCGTCGGTCCCAACAACAGCTACATCACCTCCACTAACGTCAAGGAGCCCAAGTTCGCCGCGTGGGTATCCCAACTCAACGTTACCTACTCTCCTCTCCAGAACATCAGTCTCGAGGATCGCACCGCCTACACTATCCAGCCCAACGTTTCCACCTGGATGGGCGACCCTGCTATCAACAGCACCATGTTCCTCGCTTTGACGGATTCGGATGTTTACGTTACGCCTTACAACATTACTATGCTCAACCCTCATGTTGCTGCTCTGGCTGTTTATCAGGCTGGCTAAATGTGATTAATCACTTTCAAGTAATGAGCTTGTATAATGATGGATATAGTTCGATAACTTGTTATATAATTCTGTTCTATGTAGCAATATCACGACTTAATGATATTACCATTTCAAATTATACGCGTTGTTTGTTGTCTGACTCCTGTGGCTGTTTCACCGTGTCGGGTACTACAGGGATGTATTTGCTTTTTCCTTTTTCTCCAATTAGAGACAGTGTTACTCGCGTCCTTTTCTCCCAGAATCTCTTCCTATTTGTACCCCGCTCAGGCACCAGGAAAACTGAACTCAACACTCTCGCCCCAACATCTTCACAACACCAGCCACTGCAAATTTCTCTCCAATCACTATGGCCACCACATCTTCTAACACGGGGCACAAGATCAACGGGTCCGATTGTCCGATCTTGCGGCTCCCCAATGAGATTCTCTCAAACATACTACGTCGAGCTATTGACGAGGACTGTGACCATATCCTACGTCGAGTCTATGAATTGGACTGTGCCGACTTCTGTCACCCAAGTGATCGACCCAGAAGAGCAGCAGAGCTTTCAAGCACATGCCGGCAAATCAGAAACATATTAGTACCCGAAATATACTCCGTTTTCCACATCTATCACGCCCCCGAAGTCGCCATCCAGCAAAACGAACGTTTAAGAAAATCAATGTCGCGCGTCCACAGGATATTAAAAGACAACCCCGGATTGGGACTTCATTGCAAAACGCTAAGGATTACCTTCGATGAACCAAAATTGCTGTGGCTAGATGATGCATGGCCTGTTATTCCGAAGTCGATGTTTGCTGTCAGAGGCTGGCTTCGCAACACAAGGCATGTGGTGATTGATGGGATCGACGAAACAGAAATTGACTTGTTCCACAACCATGTGACGGCAGCTATCCACCATGCACTCATGAGCTTTCCAGGACTGACAACACTCTCCCTAAAAGGAGATGGGATCTATATGTATGATGTCCTGAATGGCATGCGTGATGTTAGCAAATGTCACAACCTTTCGTCATTCGATATGGGCGAGGTTGACCCTTTCGGCGGCGACCTAGGGTGGGATGATGAGTTAAGAGTAAGGACACACGATCGCATTGTGGAATTTTATTAACATTTCATACAGGATCTCTCGGGTACTGCGCCTATGAAAAAGCTAGACTTGACGCTTTTTGGCCAATCACCCGAAGCGCTCGAAGTACTTGTAAGATGGCCAAAGGAGCTTCATTCCTTATCAGTCCGCCACAGCCAGTCCGGGTACAGAGATAGTCGCGATTGGACCTACATGACCTTGCAACCCATTTTCGAAACCCAAATGGCCAACTTGCGAGAACTGAACATCTATGATCTGCATCAAGACCAGGCCACTGTGCTCGACTTGACAGGGTTCACTATGCTGGAACGCCTAAGTCTGCCTGCTGAAATGACTGGGCTTAATACGCGCGACATCCCCCGCATCGTCGCTCCGAATCTGCGATTCTTTAGATGGCAGCTTCAGTTGCTTAGTTTCGAGGATGATAGGCGTGCGAAGTGGCTGCGTGCAATGGTGGTATTTGCTGCCAGACAACAGCAGAAGCTAAGGACCATATTTATCGCCTCAGATCGTGGGGTAGGGTTGCCCTCTACTTACCCATGGGATGTCTTGGATGATATCGATCGGGGTTTGAAGAAGTTTGGGATACGCATTCGCTATGATGAGCCTTCTGTATCGCGGGAAACCTTTGAGGAACGTGCAAGGAAATTTGGACCGTTTTTGGAACGTATGCGGGCGGACAGGGATCGATTGGCTCAACATTGACCTTAACGACAATAGTAGTAAAGGATTTAACTGCTGTTATCTTGATAGAAGGAAGCAAGACCTATTTATAGTATTTAAGAGTAGTACGCTATCCCTTCATACCGTATCACCTTGTGAAATCAAGTGCGCGCTGTAGATACCTTGCGAGTTAATGAAAGCCTTCTTTTTGCAGCCTGTAGCTCTAGTTAGTTAGAGAGATCTTACGTCGGCTGTATAACTCCTGAAGGTGTCTTATATCTTGGTAAATCAATTGCTAGTTTATAATCTGGTGGCTTGGACTTACGGGTCGCGCTTTATATCTCAAGTTGATGCGGTATACACGAATGGACCATGAGGTGACTGAAGTCATGGTAGGGCCATTAACCAAGGACGAAATAATGTATAAACATTCAATTTGGATGTTGAACAAAGTCTCTGCAATTCTTAGTTATATCATAAGCATATAATCCGTCTAAATTGTCAGTATTAACTTTTATATTTGTAGCCTTGTAAATGTAGCTAGGTGGGTCAAAGAAAACTTAAGATTTGATAAAGGATATCATAATGAGCAGAATGGTCTACTCAAAACTTTACTGCTTTATTATTACTACGTCATGTTGTTAACAGGCTTCTGTATCCAGGTAATTGTTCTGACCGCCTGACAGCTCCCTACATACGAGATATGCGTGTCTCTCCCAAGTACGTACACTACGCTACCTTGCTGTCATCTTACATTTACCCCGCTCAGGCACCAAGGATAATTCAAACCTCTCAATTCTAGCACCAATATCTTCGCACCACCAGTTTCAGTCAAGTCACTATGGTCATATCTAATGCCGCTAGGCGAAAGACAGACCAGTTTGGTAGCCCGATCTTACGGGTCCCTAACGAAATCATTTCCTCTATTCTGGGCCTTGTCATTGATGCAGAGTACAAAGAGTCGTATGACTACGACGTAGTCGAGTACGGACGCAGGGCAATAGCGGGGCTAACCGGAACCTGCCAACGATTCAGAAACATATTGCTGCCCGAATTATATTCCAGACTACGCATACCGTCAACGGAGTCTGACGATGAGCTTAGCAAGATATGGGAAACCTCAACGTCCCGTCTTTACAGAACATTGGCAGACAACCCGGAATTGCGAGGGTACTGCAAAATTCTCGAGATATACTTTGATAAGAAAACGAGGCCTTCACAAGAATATGGGATCTCGGAGTCGACATTCAACATCATCAGTTGGTGCGCTAACACGACGCATCTGTCTATATCGGGGCTTAACCCTGACGTGTATGGTGAATCCGAGTTTCGACTGGTCAGCATGGCACTCAAAAGCTTTCCAAGACTGGAGATACTATCCCTTGAAGGTTTAGCGATTTCGCTACCTTTTCTGGTAGACGTCATGCGTGACGTTGGCAGATACAATGCAAAACTGTCCGAACTCCAGCTGGGTGATGATGGTGCAGGCGTTGGTACAGAGTTGCGCGCCATGAAAGTAAGAAAATGTGCTCAATTACTGAAGTTTGTTGACAGTTGGTGCAGGAACTCGCGGGTACTTCACCTATCACACGTTTAAAACTTCACAGATTCACACAAACTCCAGAGGAACTTGACGCCCTCGTAAGATGGTCAAGTAACCTCGAAAAGCTATGGATCCGCCTTGAACGTTCCTGGTTTGGTGGCTCGCCTCGTTCCTGGGGAGGCTGGACCTTTGCAGTCGTACAACCTATCTTGGAAGCGCAAATGGCCAACCTCCGTCAGTTGTCTATTGTAGGAACAGAGAACAATAAGGATGAAATCGCCAGAGACATTGAGAATCTGGACTTGACTGGCTTTGTCAACTTGGAAGTGCTTACCCTTCCTATCTACTTCACCGGATCTGACAAGCGCCACATTCCTCGCATCCTTGCTCCAAACCTTCGCGTTTTCAATTGGCTGGGCCCTTTCTACAGCAGTGCCGAGAGGTGGGTGATTCCTGAGGAGTGGGTGATGCCCGAAGATGGGGTGAGTCCCGACGAGTGGGGGATTCCTGCGGACTGGGTTTATTCCGACAACAGATTTGAGGACTTTGGCCAAAGGCAAGAGGATTGGGTGCGTGAAATGGTGGACTTTGCTGCCAAAAGACAACAGAGGCTGAAAGAGATTTACATCGCCTTTCGACCTCAAGAACGAGGACGTGATGACGATGACCCGTCCGTTGCTTATGCTTGGGAACGCTTGGAAACGATTACGCGAGACTCGGAGGAGTTTGGTGTAAAGGTTCGCTACGATGAACCTTCTGTTTAGAAGGCATCGTCTTACCCTTGGGTTCGTTCTACTGCATTAGAGTCAAGTTTATGGGGCTTCTTATAAACAATGTTATTCAAAGTCAACCTTATATAAAGCTATTCAATTCAAACACAATCAATCTCTCCTCAGATATCATCATAAGTATACAATCCCTCCTCCAGACCTTTAATCTGCAGAGCCAACAACTTGGAATAATACCGACACATAGCCAAATTTCCACCATGGAACCAGAATCCCGGCAGACCACTCTTCTGCCAAATAGTCCTCATCTCACCCTCCTCATTAAATCCCCAAACATCGTTCACCTTGTCAGCAACAGCATCACCAAACATGGTTCTCGACTGAGTCCGCATGTTCTGATATCCCGTCGCAAATACAATCTCATCAGCTTCCAGCTCAGATCCATCTGCAAAGCGAAGTCCGTGAGGCAAAACAGTCTCGATTTCTTGGCCGTGCTTTACCTTGATTTTACCGTCGGCGATGAGTTGCGAGGCGCCGACGTCGATGTAGTAGCCTCCGCCACGTTGGAAGTATTTCATAAGAAGACCTGCGCCGTCGGGACCGCGGTCAACTTTGAAGCCTGCCCTGTCCAAGCCTTCGAGAATGGCTTTGTCGCATTCTGCCTGTCTGTTGGCAGTTTCGATCTGGAGGGATTTGAAGACGGGAATGGGGAGACCGTGGACAAGAAGATCGGCGTCATCGACAGGAGGGCCGTCTTCGCAGTAGACACCCTTGAGACCGATGTCGGTGATGGCTCTGGAGGAAACGACGTGGGTGCTGGAGCGCTGGACCATGGTGACGTGATAGCCCTTCTCGAGGAAGTCCTGAGCAATGTCGTGGCCTGAGTTGCAGGAGCCTACAACAATAGCCTTCTTGCCCTGGCTATTCTCCTTTGCACCAGAGAACTCAGAAGAGTGACAAAGGCGATCACCCTTGAAGTCAGAAATACCCTTCATATCAGGCATGTTCTTCTTTCCAGAATGTCCAGTAGCCTGAATGATATGACGAGGATGGAAAGTCCTCGTCTCCTTCGTCCCATCAACCTTAGTCCTCTCAACAGTGACAGTCCAAGTTTTGGAAGCTTCATCCCACTTGGTGTCAATGAGCGAAGTCTTCATCCAGATGTTGAGTTCAAGGAGGGTAGCGTACGCCTCGAAGAATTGGGCCAGCTTGTCCTTGGGTGTGAAAATGGGCCATTGAGGCGGGAATTGCATGTAGGGCATGTGGTCGTACCAGACTGGGTCGTGGAGAACGAGTTGGTGGTATCGCTTGCGCCAGTTGTCGCCTACGCGGTCATTTTGGTCGATTGCGAGGGCTTCGACGCCGAGCATTTTGAGACGAGCGGCGGCTGTGAGACCGGCTTGACCAGCACCTATGACTGTTAGAGATTGAAACTGAAGCGCAAGACGTTGTAACTTACCGACAATGAGGACAGCTGGATCGTCCTTGTTAAACTCAGCAGCCTCGGCTCTTCGCTGAGCCCAGTTCTTGCGTCCGGGCATACCACCATGCTCAACACCTCTAGGTCGATGCTCATTGACAGCCTCCTCATGGCCCTTAATATCCTGAATGCGCGTGTAGAAAGTGAAAATCTTCCACTGTCCATCAACCTCGACCAATCTCGCCAGACCCAAGCCCGTAGCAATAACAGTATCCACTTCAAAGAAGAACTGAATACCTTGCACGTCGCCCTTTCCATCAATAGGAAGAACCTGTGGCTTTCGCACAGGCGAGCTAGTATCGATACCAATCTTGCTCAGCCGAAATCCATCTTTGGAACCAGCACAAGTCTTCAGGAACGATAAAATATTATCAGGACCTTGAACTGTGCGGAAAGACCAAGTCAGTGCGAGATGATCGCGCCAGAAACCATCCTTGGTGAAGAGCTGGGATAGAGCGGGGTAGTCTTTGCTCTGAAGCGCCTTGTTGAATGCGTTAACGACGCTGGTGGCGATTTCTAGCGGGTCTGTCGGGGCTTTTGGTGAAGCGGAGGGGAATTTGGCGGGTATGATGTTGGTTGAGCCAGGAACTGCCCAAGCTCGAGAAGAGCGAGGAATAGACTGAGGAATGATGTCGCCCATTGTGAAGTTTGTAGTTGTGAGAAGATGATGAAGGATAGAGTTTGATGCCCAAGTGAGGGGAAGATGGGACCTTTTGTATGCCGAAAGCTGTGAAACATACAGTAGAGTTTGATGATATTATTGAACCGTTGGTTCCCTTGTTTCCCCACGTTTGAGGATCCTCCCCCGCTTGGCACTAAACTGTTAGCAAGTCACCCCGCAATTGGTGGTTCAATGACTGCGGTTCCGAGATGTTGTTGTGGGTCTGGCACCTTGCGGAGACGGGTCCGGAGGGAGTTTGCGGAGGCGGTTGCGAGCTGTACATGTCCTAAGAGTCGGAAAAAAGGATATTTGGAGATCCTAGTGAGCATCGGACATTGATTGAGCGTCAATGGAGAGTTAATGAGAAATGGGTTGATGGAAGCTGTCGTGGTGGATGGATGCTCTGATAGGATGGAATACGCATTGTTTCACAGGTTACGTCTCCCACTCGGTCTGAGGCCAGACAGCTCAATCAATTCAGTCACAATCACATGCTTTGGATCAATTTCTCCTGAGTTCCATAACTTTCAATGTCTAACATGGAGTTGAGGTGAAGTTGAGACGAGGCTCTGCTTATACCAAGACTTGGCAATCAGTAGGCTGCCAATCGTAGCCGAACCGGCAGATCTTACACGACAAGAACCCTGACACCACTAGTTCGGACCAATTTCTTCTGTCAGATCTGAGTTCAATTGTCGAAGTGCACTTTTTTTGGGTTTAGTATTCAACGTCATGCACAATGCTGCCAGCCTCCCGTCGGTGTAAACCGACGCTAATTTGCACTCTGGAAGGGATTTAATGAGGCTACAGGTTAAGGACCGGCATTTCGAGACAAGAGTGATTGGCAGGTTGTTCACTGCGATAACATTCACGCAGATTGCGACAATCAGAAAAATTCAAGTTTATGTCAACACAGAACACGATAGAAAGAAGGACATTTAATATGCTCTACACTAAGTCTAATTCACTGCTTCAGCATGATTTTGGCAGTTGAGGGCCTAGCATTATATAAGAGACTATCTTGTGTAATTATCCCTACCATCCATAACTGAACTGTGCGGCTTGAAAAACCGACTTTAAAAAACTCAAATTGCCAGCAAAATGTGAATTGAAGATTACAAGACTTCTGTAAGGGGCAAAAAATGAGGTTCTGCCCGGGCTCGAACCGGGGACCTTCTCGGTGTTAACGAGATGTCATGACCAACTAGACCACAGTACCAAGCTGTTTTTGTTACCAAGCATTCACTAAAGCTTCACTATCATAGGCTGTGTCTAGGATGAAAAAAAGAAGAAAATTCACTCTACTGGATCTCTTCTTTATGTGAACCTTATTTTGATACCTGCGGGATGTCAATTGAGTTTGCCACACCTCTCCGACATTTAACACCGTGAACCACTAACTAATTCCACCAGATGAGAACGACATGCTTGAAAAGACTGACACAGCATCTTCTGTCGATGACTTAGAACTGACTCGCCTTTGAGATTTGGAATTGGGGCTGACCATTACCAGATCTAAATCTGCACAATGCAGCATCTCATAAGCGAGAACATGGTCCTGAGTGCCCCTCACTTATCTCACTGCCATTCTATCGTGCAGCGTTACACCGCGACATTGATAGTGAAGCACTTCGGATGTTTCTACGACTGGTAGCATTAACGAATCAATATTATGCAAGCATGCGTCAGTAACAAGTAATGCAGCAGAGAAAGACAGGACAATAAGGTCCGCCAATCCCCATCTTCGAATCCATGTTACCTCAAGGGTCCAACACCGCGGTCGGGATCGAGACCCGCCATGACAAAGAACCAGGAACCACATTAATCTCCGGGTCCAAATGCATGTCGCGACATCGCACCTCATGGATCAAACAAGATCTCATCACCGACTTTGACAGTAATAATACTCCGAAGATTTACTTCAATTCCGACGTCCAAGGTACGTTCCGTAGTATCCAAACTGGACCCATGCTGAGAAAGCGGCTTACCAACCTTACACAAAGCGGGGAGACCTCACTCTAGAGGGTATAGCCGCATGATGACAAACCGTTACAAGCGTATGACAATACACCTATCGTGGACGGCCCGCAGCTTATGCATATTCGCTTAGCTTACTGTGGCTGCCGTGGCTTTACTTGAAGGTATATTGGATTCTGAGGTAGGGCCAAGAACATAGGGTGTGAGATGAACGGCCATTACCAGTATCCGGGACGAAATAACTTGATCATTATAAGCCGGCTTAGACCGGCAAACTGGCTACTTTATTTTGACTTCTCAAGTTGCGGGAGATTTCTGCTGTTACCCACCTACAAATGCATCTGTGGTGGAATTGTTCAGGGTCGGCCGCTTCAGGTTCGGCCGCCCAGTCGGATTTCGAGTCCGACTCTGCATTGTACCCTGAGGATTGTATGGAATCGACAAGGGATAATTCAGATGCAAAAATGCAGAATTTGAGGCTTGCATGAGAGAAATCTCCGGGAGAAATTGGGTATATATAGCTGTGCTACAACCCCGAGTTGAAAGTTACTCGACAGCCTCCAACAGCAATTGCAGCAGCTTCAATACTCCCGAGCCAATCCCTTAACTTTGTCACCATGAAGTTCACCTCTATCTTCACCGCGGGCTTGCTGTCTGCTTCCGCTCTTGCTAAGCAAGCTCCTTACAAGTATGAGCGTCTCGACAAGGACGATGCTGTCAGTTACCTCCCATCACTTCCTACCTCAATATACTGATATTTGCAGCTTCTTCTCGTGGTTGATATCCAGGAAGGTCTCTACCAGTACACCAGAGATTGGGATCCTACTCTCTACCACCACCAGTCTCTGGCTCATGCTGCTATCGGCAAAGCCTTCGACTTGCCTGTCATCCTGACCACCTCTGCCGATCAAGGTAAATCCCCAACGCAATACTTTACAGACGTATATACTGACTCTCTAGGTCCCAACGGTCCCCTCACCCGCGAAATCCGCACAATGTACCCCGACGCCCCCTTGATCCAACGCCAAGGCCAAGTCAACGCCTGGGACAGCGAAGAGTTCCGCGACGCCGTCAGGGCAACCAACAAATCGCAGATCATCCTTGCCGGTATCGTGACCGACGTTTGCACCACTTTCCTTGCTCTGTCTCTCCGTGAGGAAGGCTACTCCGTCTGGGCCAACATCGAAGCTTCAGGAACTACCACTGCTCTCATCCGCGATGTTTCCAACGATCGCATGCGCGATGCTGGCGTGCAGGTTGTCAGCCTTTTCGCGATTATCTGTGAGCTGATGAGGGATTGGAGGAATACTCCTGGTAGCAAGGAGATTTTCCCTTGGTTGGGACAGTACTTTCCTCTTGCTGGGTATGTGGCTAGGGGACATGCTGCGGCGATTTCAAACGGGACTATCATTCCTGGTGAGGAGAGTTTGACTTCCTGGCCTTAGGATATCAACGTTGGATAGTCGGTAGAGACATTCAGTGGCTGCAGTCTCGACCTGCAAAGTATTATGGGTAGTCCGATTTACGACGGATGGACTATCACTTGGGAATCATGTGGCCTTGCTCGCATTCCATAGACTTACCTTTCTTCTAAGCTTCCTGCAATAAGCCCTAGTTAAACAGCGGTTAAGCTGAGAGTCTTTTACAATATATTTTCAAGCTTAGTAAACACTACTATACTCCTATGCATTATCAAAGGATAGCCTTATTAGGTTGAATTTAGTTAAAGTACTTTAAGCCGCATTGGACATTAAATAGTAAACGGTACTAACTTTTGCATTTTTAATGATATAAACTTGAAAGCAGCTACTCGCTGCGGTCATAAGCTAATTAGAAAGCCTATGTTTAGATAAACATTTATTGAACTTACTTCCTTGTAACATAACTTCAAGTACTATGCAACAACCGTTGCAAGACCCTCGAGGCCAGCTAATACCTCTTCACCAACGCCTTCATCCGCATCAGCATCGTCAGTACCGTCACCTCCAGTCTTCCCCCTGTTCTGAGCCTTCCTATCCAACTTTGCGTCTTCCATGATCTTTTTAGCTTCGTTTTCTTCTGCCTTCTTTTCTAACCCCACATCCTGGGTTTGCACCGCCAGCCGAATGGGAAGGGCAATTGATGAAGCTACTACCGGAGGGCACCACTTACTCTTCTTTTGACGAAATGAAAGAAAGAGCTCGTCGAATTCGCAAGGTCACAAAGCTACGGTATTCGCATCTGTCGATCATTCCAAAAGTTCTCGAGAATCACAGGAGACCCGGTCGCGAGGAAGAGAATGGTTTGGTAGTGTAATCATGGAGGGAAGTGAGACTGTCCATTTTCATTCAATGCCGTGGTGGTCAAAATAAGAAGCGATCGGTGGGAAATAAGATATAAGAAGAACGAAAGCTAGCATTTTCATGTCCATGGGCCAATTGGTGGATTTGTCACATGCCGTTAATGAAAAGAGCAGAAATAAAACCTGAAGAATTGACTACTGCTTGCCTGCAAGGCAATCATTTGGTGTCGGCTGAAACGCGTGGGGATGTCATCGAAAGCCAGAAGTCCAAGACTGTGCTATCCAAAACTCTACCGAGATGGTCGTAGGGCAAAACCAATTTCTTGCGGACTCGACTACCCTGTACACATCCATAGCGGAGGTGATTGTGGTGAAGCTGACTCGCACGGATCACAAAACGAGCCGTGCTCGGCAAAGCAAGGCGAGGAAGAAAGAACCTTATTCGTTCCATAAAGGCACTACCAAGTAGTTTCCTTAGTAGCTGGTGGATGTACTGTAAGCCGTCACCTCTGTACCAAAAAACGGTTGAAGAATACATACTCTAGAATTTGGCCCTACTACCATCAGAGGAAAGCTACAGTAATATGGATTGTTGAGTATCACTCTGCACGACTCGCTCAGCTACTGTCCTGATAGTGTCGCCGACCGGATAGCTCGTAGGCCATTCGGTGCACTCCATTCCGATGATCTCGTTCACTACCTGGACTGCTTAGGTGCCGTCATCGAAGGGGATATTATTCAATACAAAATGTGCCAACTAAGACGAATTTCTTTCAAGTATCCAGATGACTCCATCAACTTTCTCCATACACGCTTCAGTTCATTTAATGTTAAACTACAAACATACTCGCCAATATCCTCCACTAAATACTGGAAATCTTGGTTCAGTAGAACACGTAAGAGACGCAATACACAACCTAGTGTCTGGCGTTAGATTCACATTATTTTCAAGACAAAATGGGAGTGCCGTCAAAGAATCTCATTGACTAGCAGGATTGCACGTTCAGTGTCTTGAGCTGCTTGGGCGCTGTCATTTCGACATTCTCGAGTGCTAAATAGCGTGTCAGTGACGAAACTGCAATCGGCCTGTAGCCAAAATACATCACCAATTCGAATCTCTAGTCAAATTCTCCCTACAATGGCAACTCCGTTATATTCTTATATGACTGCTTGTCCTCAAAACCACAGTGTGAGCAATAATCTTGGCAATGTTTCAGACCACTGAGGTTAAAAAGGCGGTAGCAGTTAGGGCACTTAAACCTCATGGTTTTCGGGCTTCGAAGTCCGTACAGAAAGCGAGCAAGATCCAACCCAAATCGCCGACTTCCCTCAATTTTTTACAAAACCCAGTTTGGCTCATCAGGCTTTCAAAGTTTTTGAAAGCAATTTCGACAATTGGATCTCTCAGTCCCATATCTGTAGACGGTGTCGTGGCATATGCTAAAGTGACCGCGGTGGGAAAGCCGTCTGTATGCCAGCTAGATTGTGGAACGGTTTGGCTGGCCGTGATGAGTATAAACCATCATCACCTCCATCATCATCATCAATATTTTCACTGGTGGAGGCTAAGAAGCTCAAGTACCACGGTAACATGCATTTGAATTTATACATGAACCATATTTCACTGTAAAAAGCACCCGGTATGAAGCCTAATCCGGCGAGTACCTGAAAAATTATTTGATACCGATAGATATCCCATTTCAACTCGGACACCAAGCCTGCAACCTCTACTCAATAAAAAAATCTCTCAACGTTATCGAAACTTCAAGAGGCCCCATCTTGCTTGTGTCAGCAAAGGCCTCGCCAAGAATGCGGTACGTATTGCCAGTCCTCCGAAGCACAACTGCTAGGGGACACCCTAAAATCACGCATACAAAGTCTCCTCGTCGAGCCATATGGGGCACTAGGGCAAGGCGATTCAACCAAACCTTCCGCGCAGTTTTGTTTGACTGTAGTGCTTTGAGAACCGCTGGAGCAACTCGGAACAAGCATAGTTTTCGAGACCTTGTGTTTCTCTCAATCACGTGCATAGCGGTCCTTGCTGCTAAGTCGTTGGTTCCGTCAGGCATTTCTCCGGTAGCAAGCTTGATCAAGTATTGAACACCATCCGAATCTTCGTCTTGGTCCGCAAGCAGCGTTTGAGTAGTGTGCCACAAGGAATTCTGCCTCGTGAGCACGTCGTGAGGGGTACCATGTAGACCAATCTTGAGGCATTGTGTGTAGTAGTCCCACCACTTTTGGAGATCTGCACCCGTCCATCTGGTTGCTCGCACGTGCTTTGGTCGACGGATGCTTTGGGCTACCCGGCCGATCACAAATCCCCTGACCAGCAACTTAGTGTTCGTGCTGAATAATACTGTTGCGTCTTCTGCAAAAATACTGGGCATACTTTGAGGCTTGATAACGAAGCTACTGTATGGCGTAGCTAGGTATGGACACCAGGATGGCATTCTTGTTTGCCACTGTTCTTTCGTATCAGTTGGAGGAACCTGACGCCCCTTGATAACAAAGATGTATAAGCTGCGTGTCGAATTGATAATTGCCCGAGCACTCTGAAGAAGTAGCTCTTCGGGTGGGATTGTGTAGTTGATTGGTATGCTTCTTTTGATATCATCGGGAAACAAATTCCAAAACGCAAAAATGCTATCGCATCTTTCTTGGCAATGTTTATTCAATAGGCAATCCAGGAAATAGTTTGAGAAACTTTGGTCGGTGTGTAACAGAGGTAGTGATGAGTCAAGATTATCCACGAAAGAAGTAGTCGTTTCTCCACCGACGCAACTAGACTGCTTCTGGATATGAAATGTCTCAAGCCACTCGTAAGCGACCTCGTCAGCACCACATTTGACAATAAGTGAGCTGGCAAACTTCATTTCTTGAAAGACCCAGGCACGGAACCAGTACGGCCGGTCAAAAAGCTCCCTTAACGCAGTTTCGTCCCGATCACTAACTTCGTCATTTCCAAGGGTAAGAAGTGTGCCGAATATCGGCGGGCCGGCTGTTGGATATTTGTCCCGGACTCTATCCTGCAGCTGATTTAACCTTTCAAAGATCCGATGGCTGCCAACGTCCGCCGTTCCTATCCAGGAGAGTACTCTCTTAGCATAACCGTAAGTTTGATGCATTAATTTGATCTGAGTCTCTTTTTCGACGGTATCTCGCTGGTTAATGCATATCGCGTCAATCCAAAGAGTTCTGTCAGAATCAGGAAGTCGTAAATGTACTAGGGCCTCAAAAAGATTTTGGGTGATAGCAAAGCGATTCTGGCATAAGTTGACGAACTCCGGATCTTCCTCTGAGCCCCACACGTATGACAATGCGTCATACGATGATAATTCAGCCGAGGAGGGTTGCCTGGCGAAGTGTACCTTCTTCAAGCCGCAGACCACTGGATCAGATCCAGAGCCACGGCTGAGTGTCATAACCCGAATCGCGCCTTCTTCTAGTTTTTCAGCGTAGATCATCCCACTGGCAATGAGGGGTTCGTTGTATGTGGCTACTGTTGCCACGCGCGAGGTATTACTGATCTCTCCATGTCTATGATGGAATCCAACTCGTTGTCGTTTTGCGTTGTGCGTTTGTTGATGATTAACGCGCTTCTTTTTATCAACCATGCTGGGCACACGAATTGCCTTGTAACCAGAATGTAGAGGCTCATCGACCAAATAAGTGTTTAAAAGGGAGAGCCCTGCAGGATACTCGAGGGCTTTTTATTTTTTTTTAAATATATTATGAGACCTGCTTACTGGGCATGAGGGGCTACGTCGAATGGGAGCTGCAGATACACGTGTCATAATTTATGTTACCTGGTACGGGACATCCTACTCCTTTCAGGTATCATGCTGGAAGGCTACCGGACGAGTCGAGTAGGTAACGGAACATGCGTTTCTCGGGTCCCGTGACGGGATCGACGTCGAACCCGAGCTAACCAATAGGAGGGGAACATTGACTTGAGGTGATTAACCAAGTTGATCGTATACTTTCGTCGTTAGCCTAACAGGTAATTTCGCCCGCTTTGCCCATGACAAAGTCCACGATTGGGGCTGTAGGCTCCGCAGTACCTTCGTTTTATATTAGTCGAATCCGAAAGATCGATTATAAGAAAGATTTGAAGGTGCCAATAAAACATCAAACGAGTGTCAAGAAGGCACATATTCACCGATTGTAGATGCTAGATTATACTACAATCAGAATTGTGCGTCATGGGTATGATTGCTGTGGCTGTGCATGCTTTAAACTCGTCTGAGAAACCCATCAAGCAGGCTGCGGTTTCGTTCTTCATCAACACATGCGAGGCAGCTTGGACTGATTAGATATCACTACTTAATACATCATGGCCTTTGAATGAGCCAGTTTCGCACGATCGTGCTGTTTCTATAGTGAGACTTTTGGAGATTGCGATCGAGGATGCGGGCAACGACGCAAAATTGCTTCCCAGATTTGCTTCTGTGCAATTTGTCGATTTTGGGGGCATCTCCAGAATCGGGTGGTAGTACGAAAACAAGAAGGCTCCATTCCGCGCCAGACGTGTCGCGAAAATGCAAGTTTCGCCGCGGACTTCTTCCCCAGGGCCCATGGGGCCGATTCGAATGATGTCCGCCTTAAAAGATCAGCTGAGAGAACGCAAAAGGTTTGGTAGACGTTGAAGAGACTTGTCGGGCCGGCGACATTTCTCTTGTTGATATATTCTGATGATGCTGATGCAATTGTGTAAGTGGACTTGATAGTCTTTTCGTTGGGTTCCGTGCGTAGCTAATGAAATATCTGAAGGGTACTCGGGGTTTGCTTGTGACACATCTGGTGATAAAGATGCCGGCAATGCGTAGTCCATTCAAAATTGACAATAAGACTCTGCAATTACTCGCTAGTAAAACACTGGAGATAGTACCCACAAAGTTGAAGGAATTCTGTATATCAGTATCCGAGATAGTGACAAAGGTGAGATTTCTGGAGCGAGAGACGTTCTTACCCAACTAGCAGGAGTGAAGAACCAAGCAAAAACTTGCCCACTTGAACCAGTTTGTGTTTTGTGCGGGCGGGCGTAGTTGCCCACCTTCACTAAGGATTGGTGAATAGATGTTGCGAATGTGGCACACCAAGAGAGAGGCGTGTCGTGAGGACACTCGACGGAGAAGGCGCATCATAAGGACACTCCATAAAGAAGGCATGTTGTAAAATACTCGATAGAGAAGACGTGTTGTGAGGACACGCGAAGGGCAAGGTGCAATTGGCTGTTACAATAACTCTACTCCATTTGATTACAGTATCCGTCCTAGCATGCTGTTGACTCAGCTCTCATCTACACAGCAAAATGTTTTTGATCACAGATTTCTATCACCTACGATGACCTTGGTTCAGCTGGCACAGCTGACAGCTCCCAGGAAATCAAGATATCGCGTCCCTTGGGGGGAGAGAACAGTCAAGGTAGGCAAGTTTTTTGATAAGAACAAGATCAAGCAAGTCTAAATACCTGTTCTATTAAGCACTAAACCGAGCAGAGAAGTATTTTTGGCCACATCCAATGTTTTGCGCTCTCAAAGCCATTAAAGTTAGACTCCATGCTGATGATCAACTTCGGGGCATTAGTGGAACCACACAGGGCCGAAAATAAACCGCTCCGGCACCTAGCCATTGAGCCGAGTTTTTTTTAAGTTGGTCGTGAATCACAGCGGCCGGAATCTATTAAATGAAGTCAGAGGACCTAGTAATTCTTGACCTCTACCTTGTTTTTGATAACCCATCAATTAGCGAGCGTTACATTTCAAGGACTCGGCTTACTCTGGCATGGGGACGGGTTGCTGCTGGCAGCTGCGTAATTTGTGGACTGGGCGATTGACATGGAAGAGGTCACCAGCACGCAAGAGTACAGTTACTGGATGAACATGCCAAATCGTGTTAAAACCAATATTGGGCAACTTTCTGGGTTTCAATTTCGAGCATGCTCGCGCTCAAATCTCGACAATCATAAGGTTGGAATTATCTTTCATTGTGTTGGAAAGTGAGTCGTCGCAGCTATTATAAGAAAGGTCGATACTAGATGGTTGACTCAGTTCTGTCGCTCATTTATCCCTCTCAGCAGAAGTATTTAAGCCATGGTAAGTAGCAACGTAGCCATTATTGCTTGCTGCCTGACTCGATTCCAGGGTTCCCCGCGCGAGGCTTCCCTGGCTTGATTGGTGAGTGCAAATCTTGCTCGGCAGCCATTGGACCGGAAGTTGCATTGGTGTAGGAGGTGATGAGCTTGCCGCCTATCAGCTATCGGCTTGCGGATGATCTCTCGTAGACTCGGTATGTGTCTAAAACTGCAGTGAAACTCGCATTCCTGCATCAAAGAAATAGATGTACTCTCTTTTCTCCTCAAAAGCAATTTTGACAAACAATAGCGGTGGCCAATGTCAGGGCGTGGTTTTGTTGATTGTCAAAGCTTTCAAACATGTACGTGTTCGTTACCTAAACAAGAGTAATATATAAATTGATTTTGCTTGAGCCAGGAGCATTTACCAGTAAAGACCTAGATATTTTATTGGTAAACCCCTTCTGAAACGTTTACCGGTAAAGGCTTCTTATACTGGCAAAGGCTCTATCTATTCACTGGTAGAGGCGCCCATGTTCACTGGTATAATCCCATTGAGGCCACGTGATCCTTCATCAGCATTACCCGCCTCTTAGAAGGTCCTACAATCTTTTTCTCATCTGGGAGGTTTTTGGCAGACGATAAACTAGAACTTTTTTCTGACGGGGCGTTCAATTGCGAAGTTCAATTTCTTACGCTAAAGTGTCACATCATCTACTCGTTCATTTACAAACTCAGAATCTATCATTCCATCACCCTTGGCGTTGGCGTTCTGTCTTGACCATGCGTCGCCGTTTCACTTTACGCGACCGTCTCTGCTCCACTTGGCATGACGACCGTAACGTCACCCAGTGAACCGCCTGGACATGGACCCGGAAGTGATCCATATTGTGAAATTCCAGATTCCGACCTCGATTCTGCTTCCGACATGCAGGGTGTGTACTCTGTCAAGCCGTCGGGCTGGTGACAGAGGACGTTCGCCGGTCGCGCACGTTCTGGTATATGCACATCGATGACAGGCTCCATATACTCTTCCTCCTCCACGCCTTGTACCTGCCGTTCAATGTCCCAGGTAGGGCGGTGATAGAAGCAGTATTCACGGCATTCTTTTACACCCTGCTTGTCGCGGGAATTGACTGGCGCTGGCAGGATGAGAAGCGCAGGTCATGGCAGAAGACATTCCATGCAAATATCAATCGCCAAATACGGGAACATGAGGATATAACATAGCTTCCTACAATGGAGATGTAGCAGGCTTCATCGACGAATATGGCATTGCCTTGTCCTCTTCCATCTTCGAGCGATAAGCTCATGTAAGCCGCAAAGTTCGGAAGTCAAGGACACCGACGGCACAGTCACGCATCTTGTCCCAGTACCAATAGGTTTAGGCTAGAATACGAACTTTTCAAACATAACTGGTGGTTTTAAGCCACCCTCTCGAGAGCCTCAACGTGGGTTGGTTGGTGAGACTTCAGCCCAATTTAGCCAAGACAACATCACTCCATGATCTGATTAAACACGTTATCACCACATGCCATTGTCATATAAATCACCACTTCGAAAACCTTCCAAATTTTGATTGTCAGTGCATCTTACCGCAGTGTCATTCGCAATCGAAAACATGTCGTCAAATACGATTCCACTCACAATGCGCGCCGTCCAGTGGCGCACCATAAAGGCCGGCATCGACAACAGCCTTGCTCTGGTCCCTGATGCCAAACTTCCTGCAAATTCCAAGTCCCTCTCAAAGGGTCAGAGTCTGGTCAAGGTCGACTATGCATCGATCAATCACCTGGACTACAAAGTCGCTGAGATGCCACTCTCCAGCATACTATTCACAAAGCCCGTCACGCCAGGCCTAGATTACTCCGGCACAATCGTATCTACCACACTGGATGACTTACAATCTGGGCAGAGAGTGTTTGGAAGAACAGAGTTACCCACTGGTGGGACATTGGCAGAATATGTTGTCGTTGGTGAGAAAGGTATCGCCGGAGTACCTGATGGCGTGTCGGTGAGAGATGCTGCTTGCATCGGAATTTGTGGAACCTCGACTGTTCAATCCCTCATACCGTTCGTTGAGCGTGGCGACAGGGTCTTTATCAATGGTGGTAGTGGAGGCGTTGGTGTGTTTGCCATTCAAGTCGCGAAGACTTTGGGCGCTCACGTCACAGTCACCTGTTCAGCTTTTAATGCTAATTTCTGCCGCTCTCTTGGCGCGGATGAGATTATTGACTACAAGTCTCAGGAGGTACTGAAAGTTTTAAAGAACCGCGAACAGACGTTTGATTTGGTTTACGACACCATCTTCAGCGACGCCGATCTCTACTGGCAGTCACATGATTACCTCAAACCAGAGGGAATATACATCTGTGTCGGCTTTCCGCCCACCTTCCACTTCTTCAAGACCTTGTTGAGTATCAAGCTTCTGCCAGCATGGTTGGGTGGTGGCAAGCGACCGTTCAAGTTTCATTCGGTGGTGGCGAACAGGAAGCACTTTGGACAATTTGCTGATTTGATACGGGATGGGAAGGTCAAGGTTGTAGTTGAAGAGGAGTTTGGTTTGGAGGATGCTGGGAGGGCTTATGGGAGGTTGAAGGAGGGGAGGACTCGAGGGAAATTGGTGATTCGTGTCGGAAGAGAGACTGATGACCAAGAGTGAAGAATGAATCCTGAGTATGAGAATGTTCGGAAGGGCTTGGGGAATCGTCACCTGCTATCATGGTATGTGACGGATATAAGGCAATATCGGGGTGACCATTGAGATTGAAAGATCTTTCCAATTACTCGTTCGACATGATTCTAACATTCTAAACAGTAAAACATCCTTGTTACATCCAGAAGGGTACCGTCATCCTTCTTTGGCGCCCATCCATAAATACACCCAGACCAAAACACCAATAGTAAACTATTATACAAATTCCTACAGCACAAGTGCCTGTCCATTTAGGTTAACAAACATCTCATTCCACGTCATATCCTCATCCTCCCCAATCCTCTTCCAAATATCCTCCAGTACTGCAATAACCGAATTCACACTCGCAAACCGAATCTCATCATAAATAAACCCCGCTAACGCCCGTACAGACTTTTGCTGTTTCACACACTGTGAATGTGCTCCAGCGATACAAATCGGGAGAACAGCGCAGTTGAGGATCTTAGACGGCTTTTGGATGCTGAAGATACAGTCTAGACAGGACTGTGTATGCTGTTGGACGAGAGGATGGTTCGCGGGTAGACCGCAGACTGCGCGGTAGAGATAGATTAGTGCTGCGTGTTGGAAGATTCGGACGAGGCTGAACGCTTGGGCTGATTCGGTGTCGCATTCTATGGGCGGGTGGTCCATTGGTGATGCTCGTGGTGAAGAGAGGTCTTCAACGGCGAGGGAGGCATATGTCGGTCGTAAAGCGGCTTCGAAAACTCGGATTCTTTCAATGGAGAATTCTTCAACCATGCGAGATGTTGACTGGATGTAAAATGCCATGGCGGATATTTCTTGGAATACTGTTGATAGAGAGCAGTAGCCTTGTGTATCTCGTCCCCACCAGACTGGTCCTCGGTCCACTACTTCCCAGATTGTCGGAGGGAATGATGGTGCTTGACCCGTGAGCATGGCCCTCGTCAGATCCGTCGTCGCGAATTCTGAAAGCATCATATGCAAAGGATCCTGTCCTGAGGCCAAAACCGCTGTCATTCCACCCAATTGGTTGATAATAGCCAACACACCATCCCTGTGACTTGACGTCGATGCTGAAGTCTGTGCACACTCCAAAAACCCATCATGGAAATACAGTAACAAGACTGCGAATAGCAGTGTTTGCAAAGGTCCATCTTCTTTGGAACAGCATCCATCAACTTCCTCTCTCAACGCAGCCAAACATTCCGCACGCTTGACATTCAGAATACTCCTACTATTCCTCCCATCCTGCAACCACCGATGCGAATCCGCAAGAACACACGTCGCAAGCAGCACAACACGATGCTGCAGCGCAATCATAGTCGGCGGCGCACAAGGTTTCGACGAAGTAGTAAGTAAAGGCCAGAACCGACCATGAAAATAATCCAGTGATCGTTTTTCGTATACTGCCAGTGAAGCAGCAAGTTGTTCATCGTGGGTGGTGATTTGATAGATAGCCGGTACTGTAACAGCCGGTCTCGTGCTCCACCGGATAAGCCGCTGGTTGTAGTCGCATGTGGCTCCGACTTTCGCACAGCGTGAACAAGTAGGTTTTGCAAGGTCGCATTTTATACGACGTTTTTTGCAGGGCCAGCAAGAGCCTTCAACAACGCGAACGCGAGTTTTGGGCATTTTTGTGAGTTGTGATGACATGTTGAGGGGTTAGAGTGAGAGGTTGAAGTCGGGTGTGTCGGTTGTCGTTATCTTAGCAGCATCCCAGAGACGATCGAGTCCACTTTTAAAGCAACCGGCAGTAGAGCAGAGCCCCCTTTTCCCAGCAGTCTGGCACACAGGAAAGAAAAGCGGCAAAACCGGTCAAAGGGTTTGGCAGCGTTGCTTTTTCCTCTTAACTTATTGGAAGACAGACGCGGGGGAAGGTCCAGCCTTGAAGTCCCCCTCCGCAATTATCGCCCCACTGACAAATGGGCAATCTAGTTGCCGGATTGATACTAGTGGGAAAGATACCATGACTCGTTGGTATTGGCCGGTTGGAATGGTCCGGGTTTAGAGCGGGCGAGTCATCTGTCAGAATTGATGAGCCTAAGGAGCTAGGCGATTTGTTAGTACCCCGACGAGATAGAAATAAGGATTGCGTGATGCTAGGACACATGGTTTGAGCTCATTAGAAGTGGATCTTGAGTGCCGTGGTGGGTTTCATCTGATGTCTCGATTTTCGGATGGTTGGGATCCGACTCGTTCAGCAAAGACAAATGACGATGCCAAGTGCTACTACAGTCAATGGTTCAGATCGAAGTTATTCACGCTTTCTGGGGTTCATTTCCTGGAGATAGGCTAACGGATGTCGGGCTCTCTGAGTCCGGCTCGTCGCTTGTGTATTTTCTGCACAGGGTCAAAGCGAAGAGATTTCTGGGGTAAACCTGGATGGTCCAAGCTTAAGGACTGCGATTGACAGGTCGTAGCGTAAACACCGTGATCAAGCCATACATAGAACGTTTGTTGTTTCTCGGTTAGGCGATCGTCCAAGAGCCGGATATGCAAGGGCGCGTGACACAGTCGATCTTTGTTTAGTAACGGCGGTCAAAGAACTTCAAGACAGTTGAGATGGAATTTGGCGGGGCTGTCTCATCCTGTCAAACCCTGGTCCTTGAAAATGAGGCCTGCGAATATTACCGTTCAGTTGCGTGTTGCCGTGTTCACGGTCAAAACCGGACATGGATCCCGAAGGAATCTTGTCTATGACGGAGAGAATTCGCAGAGAGACTTTGAGATGTAGATCACAGGATAGCATACTTCCTAGTAGTGGACCGAAAGCCCTTGGTATCTCTGCTCAGTTAAGTAGCACAACCATCCAACACAGCACGATGGCTCTCTTTCAAAGTCCAAACATATTCAAATAAGTGGGCAAACAAACCACAAAAGGGACCGTGGAAGACTTTCGATTGGACCTAGTTGAAACCTTGGTGCCAGCTCTGCAAAGGTTTAAGTAAGTGTGAGCATTGAATACTAACGATAACATAGAATTTAGAGATTTTCCTTTTTTCTTTCTAAACTTGTCACCAATCAGTCGCACGTATTATCACCACGAAAGCATGACTATGTCAGATTGTACATCGCTTCCATCAAGTCGTCAATTTTCATTGGCCAAGCACATATCCAGCATAACTATATACATTTGAACATAACCCAGTCACAACGCTCATAGTCAAATCTAATCGAGACGAGGCAGCTCGCCCTTCTTCTGAGCCTCCTCAACAAGGTGGTTGTAAACCTCAACCTTCTCCTCATACTCCTTAACAAGATCCTCATCTCTCTTGCCAGGCGTAGCATCATCACCACCAAAAGCCCTCACAGCAGCGTAGTAAACATCAGCAAGACCCCTACAGACACCAGCAGCGCTTGAAGATTGACATTGGAAGTACAAACTGTCATTGTTAGCAACCCATCATCAACCATGGGACGAGGGGTACTTACTCGGTCTTGAAGTTGTTGTCAATCTTCGCCTTGGCACTAACAGTAAATCGTGTCTGCTTGCGATAGTTGTGGTATCCAAAGTCGTGACGGTTGCAAGCTGGGATGAAGGGAAAGCCGAATGGGTTGTCGGGGGATGAAGTGCAACCGTCAGAGGTCCAGTCGAGAGTGGGAGGGTTGCGAGCGTTACGACGGGCTGTGAATTGGGGGAGGGTGACGCTGAAGAGGAGTTGGTCTGTTACTGTGTTTGCACTCTGGCGCTTGGAGACGGATGCATCTTCGCCGGTTGGGAGGGCGAGAACTGCTGGGAGGAGGGCGAGGAGTGTGAACTTCATTTTGACTGAGACGAGAGGAGATGTCTTGTTGCTGAATATTTATTTGGAAGACATATGATGAGACTATTTATATTTTTTTTCGAGCCACAATACATAAAACCACCTCCATCAATACGATATAATCGATCGTCGCCAATACTCCCGCCAAGATCCCTCCCCACATCGTCTACCTTCCTAACACAGTAATGATCTCTGCCCAAACCCCGATTTCGATGTCACGCGCCAACGTTGAATCAATTGATTCGGTAGTACATTTTCTTTTAATTGCCGACCTGCTTAATTAAGCTCACGGGGAGACATGGATGCAATCTTGATCGTGGGAGCTTTGTGAGCGTGGATTGGGTAGCTTGGAGTTTCGGCAGCCGACCAGTCAATGCGGGGTTTCTAAAATAGGAATCTTGTCCGGAGCGAGTGGAAGTGGACAAATGACATTCTGAACCTTGGGCTCAGAATCAGGGAATTCGTAAAAAGTATGTTTGAGCTTCCGTTTTCTTTCGGATGTTGATGGATATTCGACATGTGATTACTGTTCTTCGTTCTGTGCATAGATGAAATTTGCAGCTATACATATTAGCTCCATTCATTTCAGTAGGTGAGGATAACATACCAACAGGAGCAAGACCATTCTCATGAGCCCATTCCCGAACCCCATGCACAGGCTGATCTGAACCCCAATGTTTCCTCTCTCCAGGTTTGCTCAAGTGCAGTTTCTCAGTCGTTCCATTCGCTGCGACAAACGCGAGAAAGACATAGCGATGCTTGCCAGTCTTTGGTGGCGGGGCAGGAGCCTTGTACTTGACGAGATCCTTTAGATGATGCTTAGACTTCTTATGTTTCTTATGCTTCTTTGAGGAAGTCTTGGCTGTTTTTGACGAGGTCTTCGCTCTTCCTACCGCGATCCAATGGCAGAATTCCGACCATTTTGGATCATCTCGAGATGGTGCATCGGGGTCTGTGAGGACGATGACATAACTCATTTTCTTCTTGAGAACAGCTTCGAGGGCCGGATCCGACTTCACGTGGTCGAGATGAATTTTAGGTGCTTTTTGGAGATGATCTGGTTTGAGGGTGTTGCCGAGATCTGCGGAGTCGTGTTTCCATGATGCGCTGAGGGCGAGAGCGGGGGGAAAGTCGTCGATGACGGTTGGAATGACTTGGGCTTCTAGAAGTCTAGAATTGTTAGTATGTCAGCCTGGACAGGTCATGGAAGGCTTTACTTGTCGCGGATTTCATCAAGAGAATGGCCACCTGAGCCCAACATCTGTTGGTTTCTGGCAATGACGCTGCCAAGCTGCGCGGCAAGGAGGAAAGCGCTTTTCCACAACATACTGAAAATAATTGCAGGGGATCAATCTAGAAGACAAAATTGATATGAGAAGTCGCAAGATGAATTGACGCGATGACGGGAAGTCTGACGTTTATATTCCCCGCTGTCAATCATATACCCAAACGCGTCATGATGTCACACATACCTGCCTCTGACGTGAGTGGAAAGTTTGACTATCACTTGATAAGAACCTCTGAATCCAATCGCGTCAATCATAGACTAATGAAGCATAAATCATAGTCGTCAATTGTTCGTTAATCTAAAATATATACGGTAGAATTACGCGTCAAACGCGACTGATATAAGACCCCCAAGATTGATCAAACAAGCACAAGACTCAGCCCAACCCCCTCGAAGCATTTAGTTGAAGCCCTCAGGCCAAAACTCCTCAAGCCACTCATAAGGATCCTCAGGCTCATAAGCCAACTTAACCTCACCCTTGAACTTGGTGATATTATCCCTCGTCTCATTATACAGAGCGTACTTCTCATCCGGTCCATTACCGATGTAGTAAGGAACGGTCTGAACGTTGTTTCCGATCTCCTTGTCGCAGATGCTAGTGACGTTGTCAATCTGAGCATCCTTGAGTCGGAACTCGTCGCCGAAATTGGGGTTGATCTGAGACTGTCAGCATGAGTTGTGATGAGGAGCAGTGTTGGACTTACGATGCCCATTCGTAGACCGTCGCGAGCAACGACGTTTTGGATGGTTGCGTTGCGCTTGGCTTGGTTGAGGCAGTTGCCGCAGGATTGGTAGAATGTTCCGAAGCCCTCGGCGTAGAAGCCTGTGATGTTGTACTTGCCGCCGAGAGAGTTGTCTTGGAAGATCTGATAGAAGTTAGTGATAGTTCTTGTCGTGGGACGGAGAGAACTGACCTTGTCTGTGGCACTTTTAGCACCACCTCCGATGACTCTCAATTGAGTGTTGAGACCCTTGGATGTAAGGGCATCTTCACAGACATCCTCCCACCAAACTGCAACAATCAGTATAAGAATTACTTGTAACGATATCAGAGATTGCTTACCATTCTCAACCCAAGCATCACCCAAAGCATGAATCCCCTCAGCCTGATGTTTCCCAATAATAACATTCCTAATAGTAGCACCAGGCATGAGATTGAAAACAGTATCAGCATCCGTGCCCTCGGCCTGCTCATTACAGCTTCCCTCAGGTCGCTCATAGCGCTTCATCTTGCCGTCAAACACCTCGCCAGGCATGATATACTTGGCATTTTTGAAAACGACGGTTTCTTTGGCAACGGGGAACTTGGTGATGGGGAAGGGGAAGCGTGGTGGTGGTCTTTGGCTGAGATCGCCTTGGGTTGCGTCTGTGCCGCCTTGTGCGCCGTCGCCTGTTTTGGATTGGCGGGGGATGATGGCGGAGTGGGCGAGGGGGAGAGCTGTGAGGAGGATTGAGGCTTTCATTGTGAATGAGGTTTGTCTTCAGATGTGGAATTGGGGAGAGATTGCAGCAGGCAGTAAACATGACAGCAGAGTTCGTGGTATTTATACAAATCTAGCTATTCTCACCAGCTGGGTATATAGAATCATCTATTGCGGCTGAAATACTCAATTCTGAGTAGTGACATGCTTCTAACTGCAAGTTCATGGATCTGCAAGGGTCCAGTGGTCTGGATATGTCCATGGTAATCCCATGTCAAGGGTAGCTTCATCCTAGTGACATGCCGGAACGATTGAGTCCATGAATCAAATTGTCGACTCACTTTCGGATAATCGTTTGCAGCTCTTGGCATCTCGTGTCCACGATGTAAAATCCGGGGTCGCTTCGTTGAGCCTGTTCTCGATGCTGGAGAACAGAAGCTTTGTGGGGGGATCTTAAAAGGCGGGGAACCCTTTGCTCAGTCTGATTGGCGGAAGCTCTGGTGCTCCGTCGGCAAAGAGTATTTCCTCCAATCGTGCATAACCTCCCTCGACTCCCCCAGATTTATCAAGGTTAAGCTCACCGATAAAGTCTTCAATGCGGCTGGTAAAAGCGTGGATGATCCTGTAAGCCCGGAGTTTGGAGATCCTTCATGGTAGGATTCCATTGAACGATTGTGGGGTAGCTCATCTTTTGACATGGGATGCTTGGGGGCGCTGGATGTAATGCCCCCAATTTTGAAGGCAGAGGAAGCACAGCAAGTACTTGCATCAGAACGCATGCCTCCGCGTTGTGAAAAAGAAACACCTGAAAAGCAACAATCTATTATGAAACTTGAAAGAGAATAATTCCCAGTTCACATTTTATGTCGTTGCCGAGGTTAGTGGACTGTGTCTGGAGATTATTAATAGTGGTTGTTTGCTGCTGCTATAGGGTGAGTTGTTGCCAAACCCCCAAAGATTCCAACAATTGGAGTCCCAGAGAGGAAGCTCGGGAATTGTGTCCTGAACTTGCTTTTCTTGAGAGAAAATGGACTTTCATGCCCCCAATACAACGTCATTCTATTTCGTCTTTGTGTTTGGGATCGTAGGTTTTCTACAGTCACGGCTCTTGTGTAAAGTTGCAAACAGGTAACGAGGCAAAGTCAATAGACAGAAATTACATTTGAGCGAGCCTTACTGAGCGTATCAACTCTCACAACCTGTTGCCAATGGGGTTCTCCATCGTTCACGTCAATGCCATTCGTTACCCCAGATTGCATCATTGTCTCATTAGAAATGGATGCCGAGGTGCATACGGTAGTGAGTGACGATCGGCATCAGCCAAGAAATTCCACCAACCACTGCCGCGTATCCATGTCAACTCCACCAATAGCAAAACGTCAAGGTATAGTCATCCTCCGAAAGGTAACATCCATCATCTTCAACTCGCGGATTCATTGTTTCACGACACTTCAATATCCGTTCAATGTCCCAATGGTGATGAGACAACGTAGCCAGAATAGGTAATTCAATTATTGTCTCCGAATTCCGATGCTCAATGTAGAAAAACTGATGTAGCATCGTAATTATGTCTGTGAATTGCGAGGTTGAGAAGATCATCTATAAAATGAAGCGAAACGACGGTGAAATTTTATCTCGTTCTTTCCAATAACCACAATCATCTACTTACCAGACTATCTTCACCATGAAGTTCAGCTCAATCCTCACCACTGTCTTTGCCACTCTGGCAACCAGCTCACCTCTCGAGACCCGCGATGCTGTCTTCAAGCGTCAAGCCGCAGAGGCCTGCACCGTAGGCTACTGCACCCAGAACGGCGGAACTACCGGCGGTGTTAAGGGTCAAACTGTCACTGTCACTACCCTCGCTGCTCTCCAAGAAGCTGCCAAGCGCGACGGACCTCTTACCATCATCGTCAACGGCAAGTTGACCGGCAGTGATAGGGTCAGACCTACTTCTGACAAGACCATCATCGGTGCTTCTGGTAGCTGTAAGTCAATGTCTTGTAATCATGGTCCGAGAGCATGAGAGCTGATACGATGTAGCTCTTACCGGTATTGGCTTTTACGTTCGTCGTCAGAAGAACGTTATTCTTCGAAACTTGAAGATCGCCAAGGTTGATGCTTCCAACGGCGATGCCATCGGTATCGATGAGTCTACTAATGTCTGGGTTGACCACTGTGATCTTTCCGGTGACTTGAGCGGTGGAAAGGATGATCTTGATGGTCTTCTTGATATTTCCCACGGTGCTGATTGGGTTACTGTTTCCAACACTTACTTCCACGACCACGTAAGTTAACCCCCAATCCACTAGACACGTCTTTCAACTAATTAACCGACCATAGTGGAAGGGCTCTCTGATCGGCCACTCAGACAACAACGCCTCCGAAGACAAGGGCAAACTTCACATCACCTACGCCAACAACTACTGGAAGAACGTTAACAGCCGTCAGCCACTCATCCGCTTCGCCACAGTCCACCTCGTCAACAACTACTGGGACCAGATTCTTCTTTCCGGCGTTAACACTCGCATGGGCGCTCAAGTCCTTGTTCAAAGCTCTGCTTTCGCCAACTCTGTCGAGCGGGCTATCTTCTTTGCTGATTCCAAGGAGACCGGTTACGCTGTTGTTGATGATGTTGATCTTGGTGGCTCTGTTAACTCTGCTCCCAAGGGTACGCTTACTGCTGCTAGCTTGCCCTACAAGGTTACCCTTTTGGGAAGCAAGAAGGTTGCTTCTGTTATTCCCGGTACTGCTGGCCAGAAGCTGTAAGCGATGTTCTGTGATGATGGTTGGATGGATGTGATTTGGACAGGTTGGATTGGGGGTCTGGGAGGATTGTATGATATTTAGTTAAATTTGATCAACATTCGCTTTCATGCACACGTCGCATGCGTGACGAGCAACTGTAACACAAACTTCAGCACTTGTGGGGAATGTATAGCATAGGACGTTGAACCGACAGCTGTGATACATGGTAAGACGTAAATTAATGTAAAATCGGTATTTGCAACCGTGTGTTACTTTGAAGAATAATAAATACCAGGAAGCCAGATAACCCAATTTCAAGAGGAGCGCGGACAGCTCTTCCGATCACCTACCCTATGTGTCTACCGGGTCTACCGGTGGCTTCGGCTTGGGACCAAGATCAACCAGCAAAACATCATCAACACCAAAAGTAACAGTAACCGAGTCACCACCCGAGCAACGAAGTCTAAGCGTGAGCTCAAAGTTCGGGTAAAAAGGTGAAAAGTCGGTAGAGTATGTCTGGTATCTATCAACCACAAAGTCTTTTAGCTCCCAACCCTGGATAACTTGGCCCGACACCAGAGCTTCCATGGAACAAGTAGAGGTCTTGAAGTCGTAGGTTCCAAATACAGCGCCTTCAAAGGAAAGACGGTAAAGATTGGCGGTCGACAGATCGATGATGGTTTGGTTGAGGTGGTTGCCGCCGACGGCTGGTTGGTTGTTGACCTTGAAGAAACTGCGCGCGTGAGTAGAAGTATTTTGAAGCTCGATTGGATACTTACACCATTCTTTCTCCGGACTTGGCTCTGCTATCCTTGACTAGTTCAACAGTTCGTACGCCCCATTCACCGTCATCGCCATCTTCGAAACCACCGTTCGAAACAAGGTTGACAGTCGGCTCAGGAACATCTTCGGTGACGGTGGTGGTAGTGTCTTCGGTGGAAGTGGCGTCTGTGGTAGCGGTGTACTCAGTGGTGTAGTCGGAGACAAAAGTAGTAGTCTCAGACAGAGTAGCACTCTCGGTAACGGTGCTCTCAACACTTGTTACACTGGTAGTGACAGTGTCGGTGGTAGCAGCCTCAATGTCTGTAGTCGCAGTGCCGGTCTCGGTAGCAGTCGTGGTGACAGTCGTCTCAAGGGTCAAGTCGGTAGTCTCGGTGCCAGTAAGAGTAGTTTCAAGAAGGCTGGTGGCATCACTGGTGACAATAGACTGGAGGTCGGTCTTGGTCTCGGTATCAGTCGAGAGAGTTTCAATAGCACTAGAGAGCGTTTGAGTCCCAGCTGTAGTCGTAGTCACGACAGAAGTGATCTTGGGCTTACATGGCCCAGCGCTAACAACAGGAAGCAGCGCAGCACCGAGAAGAGTGCAAAGAGAAACAAAACGCATAACGAGTGTGACGTCGAAAAGAGTGACAACGTTGAAGAGGAGAAGAGAACAAGATCGGAAATAGACTACTCTTTAAGCATAAGGAGTAGTCGTTGGCCAAGCCAATATTGTGCTCGGTCTGATAAAACGATAGCGTCAAGAACCTTGTCTGCATCGGATCTAGACTTTGGTGTTTTCTTCTGTTTAGTGGGGATGGATTAGATGCGAGTGGTACACTCCAGGGCGCTAGCGATGAGGTCAGGGGATATCAAGCGCTAAATGTTAAGCGAATAGAGGGCTAGGCCTTGTTTGCTGACGCTATTGATTGTGGCTTGATGACCCCTAAAAAGCTTTTCAGCTGGAGAAAAGAAACGATAAGGGGAAATGGTAAATACTCCTATTCCCATCCGATGAGAGAGTTATCAGCTTCAAGGTGACTTCGACTTTTGTTCTGTCATCAGAAAACAGTCATCATGAAAGAAAACCACAAACGAACTCTGCAAAGAGTCTTTCTCTGGTTTGGAGCCCTCTTCATCTCATGGCATATCATCACGTTCCTCTTCTCTGAGGAAGCCCCAAAGCCTATCGCGCCCAAGCTCGAACAATCATCAAACTTTGTCAAAACACCCGGTGATGCGCAGCGGGCAGCAGCTGTCATCGATGCTTTTCGCTTTTCGTGGGATAAGTACGAGAAATATGCTGCGCCTCACGATACGCTTTTGCCTGTTAGCAAGAGCTTTGAAGATGATCGGTATGTAATCTTATTTTATTTTGAGACTGGAAACTTTTACTGACGCTTATAGAAATGGATGGGGCGCAACAGCTGTTGATGGTCTGAGCACAGCCATTCTCATGGAGGAACGGGTTATTGTGGATAAGATTCTCAAGCAGATTTCTGCAACCGACTTTACTGTTACTGTGGTTCCTGACCAGCCTATTTCATTATTCGAGACTACCATTCGCTACCTTGGAGGCTTACTGTCAGCCTACGACCTCCTCTCAGGCTCTCACAAACATCTCGTCAAAGACTCTCGTCTCACCAAGAACCTCCTATCAGCAGCCATCACCCTGGCAGACAGACTGAGCATCGCCTTTGATACGCCAAGTGGTATCCCAGACGATGAAGTCATCTTCAACCCAATTCCTCGGCGTTATGGCAACATCGACAACTCAATCACCTGCTTCGGCACACTTGTTCTGGAATGGACACACCTAAGTGATTTGACCGGAAACAAAACCTACGCCGCCTTGGCTCAACGCGCTCAAGACCATCTTATTCGTCCCAAGACTAACCAACAACTCACCCTTCCTGGTCTTATCGGCACATATGTGAAACTTGACAATGGCTACTTTGGTGATTATCAGGCTGGTTGGGGTGGTGGATCTGATAGTTACTATGAGTATCTGATCAAGATGTATGCCTATGATCCCATTCAGTTTGCTGAGTACGGGCAAAGTTGGATTCAGGCTGCTGAATCGTCGATGAAGTATCTTGCTTCTACGCCTTCTACACGACCTGATTTGACATTTTTGGGTGAGATTCGCGGAAGTTCATTGATTCCTATCTCAAGTCATCGTAAGTTACCTTCTACTTAACAAACATTCCTTGAACACAATCTAACAGCAATAGTGGCGAGCGTTTGTGGTGGATCCTTGATCCTCGGCGGTCTTCTCCTCCAGAACCAAACATTCATCGACTTTGGCCTCAAGCTCTCCTCATCATACTATGAAACCTACCATCAAACCCACGCTGGAATCGCACCTGAACTCTTCCGCTGGCTCGACAATGGCTCTAACCCTCTCGTCAAACCAACCGCCAACAGAGCACCACCTCAAAAATGGATGTCTTTCTACGAAAGAAGCGGCTTTTACGCTACAAACCCCGAGTACATCCTGCGTCCAGAAACTATCGAAAGTCTCTACTACGCGTACCGCGCCACGGGGGAAAAGAAGTGGCAGGATATGGCGTGGGAGGCTTTCGAGGCGTTAAATAAGAGGACGAAAGTGGAGGGTGGATATACAGGGTTGAGAAGTGTTATGAAGAGTTCGGATGATCCAGCACAGCAATATGTGGATAAGATGGAGAGTTTCTGGATGGCGGAGACGTTGAAGTATTTGTATTTGATGTTTGCGGAGGACATGGATGTTCAGGTTAGGAGTGATGGGAAGATGAAGTGGGTTCTCAACACAGAGGCGCATCCACTGTTAATCCGGGGCGCTTAGTTACGACCTCATGGTTCAGCATCACTTTAATGGGCTTGGCCTTTTCTTTTCAGCCTACATTATCTCTCTATTGGGTCGCTATCAAAACTGCAGACCGGAGGGCTTCAAGGTTCAATATGTGCCACGTGCTCGCCAATACCCTCGGTCCAACCCCAACCCCAGACTCTGTAACGTAACACGTCCAAAAAAGCAAGATCAACATAAGCACATGACCCTCCAATTCAGGGACGGAACGAGACATTTCCAAAACCTAATTCATCGTGTTCATTTCGCGCACGAATAGCATGGCGGAAAAAGTGCGGAGACGAGATCGACAGGGGGCGGGAGGATTTCCCGAAATTGGATAAGATGTGTCGATCCGGGGGAATAACTACCGAATGACGTTGTGAATGACCCTTTGCCAAGGGAACAATAGTTGTTTTTATTTGTAAAGCAGGAATAGCTTGGAAGTGCTTTGACGATGGTGGGACTGACGACGGCCAAGAGTCAACTGGTCAGAGTAGTATAAGAACCAGCGGCTTCTGCAATATACTTTGTGACACACTAGCCAACTCTTCAGCCTTGACTCTGCCGCAGCCTTCTTCATCATGCTTCCAAACCTCTCACTGGCCCTGCTGGCTCTTGTTTCAGGCGTCATCTCCAAGCCTGTCACCCTCTCCTCCCGTCAAGCTGAACCCTATGAAGCATACGCCTTCTCCTACTTCACCGGCAACTCCCTCGAAGGAGAGAAGATTTACTTCGCCGCTAGCAAGGGAAACAATGCGCTAGACTGGCAAGAGCTCAATGGCGGAAAGCCTGTTCTGAGCTCGACAAAGGGAACCAAGGGATTGAGAGATCCATTTGTCATTCGTTCCGTCGAGGGTGACAAGTTCTTCCTCATTGCCACAGACCTTTCTATCGGAAGTGGTACTTCCTGGGGCGATGCCGTCCGCAAGGGAAGTCTCTACCTCGAGATTTGGGAGTCAAGCGATCTTATCACTTGGTCCGAGCAACGACACGTCAAGGTGTCTCCTGACAATGCAGGAAACACCTGGGCTCCCGAAGCATTCTGGGATGATGAGAAGAACTCCTACGTAGTATTCTGGGCGTCTTCGCTGTATGATACAGCCGATCACTCTGATGATTCATACCATCGCATGATGTACTCGCTCACCAAGGACTTCAAGACCTTCTCTGCACCCGAGATCTGGCAGGATAGCAAGACCTCCCGTATCGACACAACCGTCATCAAGTCCGGCAATGACTTCTACCGTTTCACCAAAGATGAGGGATCCGTCAGCGGATGCACCGACATTATTCAAGAAAAGTCCTCTTCATTTCTCGCTCCTGTTGACGACTGGAGCGTGCAAGCAACGTGCATCGGCGCCGATGCTGGTCTACAAGCTGTTGAGGGACCTACAGCCTTCAAGGCTAACCCTTCTGATGTCAATGGTGACAAGTTCTATCTGTTTGTGGATGAATATGGTGGCAAGGGCTATGTGCCTCTTGAGACTGCGGATTTGGATAAGCCTGATTGGAAGGTCTCGAGCAACTATAAGCTGCCTACTAGTCCTAGACATGGAACTGTTATTCCTATTACGAAGAAGGAGCATGAGAAGCTTATGAGCGCTTACGGTGCTTGATTGGTTTGAGGAGCTGTTTTTAGCTAGATTAAATTGATGACTTGAAAGAACTGTTTGGCAACCTTCTTGTGATGTCGTATTGCCTCGCCGAAAACTTGTAAGTGCGGTATGGAAATGTAATAATTCGGCGCGTAATACATGAATTGTTCACCTACAAGCAACTCTATGCACGATATCGGCGTCTCGCTGTTTTCCTCCAAAAATTGCCATTCCCTACCTAATGTTCCGAGCCATGCCCCGATCATCCCACCTCACTCTAACCCCTCACCTCGTCAGATCTGCATGGGATGACCGTAGCAGCTCCAATCAAACCCTGGCAATTCAACCGTAACCCCTCAATCATGCAATCCCTCGAACGTCTGGATAAATAGAATACACGGAAAAGCATAGTTATTTTATGTCCTTGGAACGACTCGAGTATTATGACGGAGTTCCACAGACGGGGTTAGAATCTCCACCAATGCGAAGTGCATGGTGCGGCATGTTCGGGTTGGAAGCCGACGGGTGAAAATGAGATCATTCTCTCAATAGTATATAATAGACGTCTTTCCAGAAACACCATTGAAGTCTCATGGGCGTATTGACTACACATTGCAGTCATGAAGTTGTCCAACTTCATTCTCGCCGCCCTTGCGGCTGGCAGCGATGCCACATCCATCTTCCCCCGTGGCACCCGTCCATCTCAATTCCAAGACAGAGCCCTCCTCCAAGACATCATAACCTTCGACTCGCACTCCCTCTTCATAAATAAAGAGCGCGTAACAATCTTCTCCGCCGAACTCCACCCCTTCCGTCTCCCTGTGCCTTCTCTCTACCCCGACCTTTTCCAAAAGATCAAAGCCATGGGTTTCAACATGGTATCCTTCTACGTGGACTGGGCTCTCCTCGAAGGAAAACCTGGAGAGTTCAGGTCTGAGGGTGCGCTGGATTTACAGCCGTTTATTGATGCGGCGCAAGAGGCGGGTGTTTATCTTCTTGCTAGACCTGGGCCGTATATTAATGCTGAGGTTTCGGGCGGTGGGTTTCCGGGGTGGATTCAGCGGGTGGAGGGATTTTTGAGAACGAATGCTACTGACTTTCTTAAAGCGACTGATAAGTATGACTAACCCATATTTGCTGTTATTGAGTACACATCTGACATAAGGTAGCTATGTCGCTAAGGTCGGAGCAATCGTCGCAAAAGCTCAAATCACCAACGGTGGACCAGTCATCCTGTACCAACCCGAGAACGAATACAGTGCTGCTGAGGGAACACCCTTTCCTAACCATGATTATCTCAAATACGTCAACGACCAAGTTCGCAAGGCTGGTATTGTTGTTCCACTTATTAACAATGATGCTTGGCAAGGCGGTACTGGTGCACCTGGAACTGGAAAGGGAGCTGTGGACATTTACGTACGTCGACTCATGAGCTGATCTATATGGTACTAACATGACTAGGGACACGATGGATATCCTGTTGGATTTGACTGCGTAAGTTGGAATGGAAAGACCACCCCTACCGAACTGACTGGTGTTAGGCCAACCCGTACAAATGGCCTGAGGATAAACTGCCCACGACTTGGCACGCCGAGCACATGGACAAAAGCCCTAAGACCCCATACTCCATCATTGAGGCAAGCTCCCTACTCAACTCTTCATGCCTTTCTCTGACCTTTGCAGTTCCAAGGCGGTGGCTTTGACCCACCCGGCGGCGCTGGCTTCGACAAATGCTATGACTTGACTAACCATGAATTCGCCCGTATTTTCTACAAGAATAACCTAGCAGCTGGAGTCACTATCTTCAATATCTATATGGTAAGCTCAATCGTCCCACTTGAACCGGATGTGACTGACTTTGTAGACTTGGGGAGGAACGAATTGGGGAAACCTTGGTCATTCTGATGGCTACACATCTTACGACTACGGCGCAGTAAGTCGGATCACTAAATACTGGTATTCTAGAGGCTAAATTATCGGCAGGCGATCAAGGAAGACAGAAGCATCACGCGCGAAAAGTACTCCGAGATCAAACTCCAAGGCCAATTTCTCGCCGTCTCACCAAACTACGCCATCGCAACCCCCAGCAACGTGACAACCAGCAAATACACCACCAACAAGAAAGTCGCCGTGACAGCATTAACTACCAAACCCGGCGATGCATTCTATGTCGTCCGTCACGCAGACTACCGAACCACAACTTCCGTAACATACAGACTCAAGCTCAAGACGTCCGTTGGCGAAGTCACTGTTCCTCAACTTGGCGGTTCTCTTACACTTCATGGACGAGATTCGAAGATTCATGTCGTGGACTACCCTGTTGGAAAGTACAAGTTACTGTATTCTACAGCTGAGGTGTTTACGTGGAAGGACTTTGGGGACAGGACTGTTCTTGTTGTTTATGGTGGACCTGATGAGGTACATGAGATCGCTGTGAAGGGCGATGTCAAGGGTAAGGTTGTTGAAGGTGATGGTGTTAAGGTGGAGAAGAAGAAGGGCGTGAATGTCTTGGAGTTCAAGACTAGCTCCAGGCGTCGTGTTGTCCAGTTCGGGTCACTACACATTTACCTCCTCGGTGAGTATCTTTACCTGCGTGATGACAGTAAGCTAACTTCCTCAGATCGCAACGCTGCGTACAACTACTGGGTTCCTACCATTCCTGAAAAGGGTGACCGTGGCGCGTTTGGATCCTCAGTGATGAACCCCAAAGCACTCATAGTCAACGGCGCCTACCTCATCCGCTCAATCACCGTTGAAAAGTCCAAGCTCTCCATCCAAGCAGATTTCAACGCGACTTCCCCCCTCGAAATTATCGGTGCACCAAAAGGAACTTCCAGTCTCCTAATCAACGGCAAAGAAACACCCTACACAAAGTCCAAGCTCGGAAATTGGCTCGTCAACCCAGCCGTCGCAATTCCAAAGGTCAAGGTTCCCGACCTGAAGAGCCTTGACTGGAAATACATCGACTCTCTTCCCGAGATTAAGAAAGACTACAATGATGGCAAGTGGCCTGACGCTGATCTGAAGGAGACGTTCAACTCAAAGTGGCCGCTTAATAACTCTGTTTCACTTTACGGCGGGGACTACGGGTTTCACTCCGGCGCATTGCTTTTCCGGGGTCATTTTACGGCTGATGGCTCTGAGGATAAGTTTACTTTCTGGGCATTCGGTGGAATGGGATATGGAAGTTCCGTTTGGTTGGATGATCAGCACCTGGGGTCTGTTGTGGGCGAGGGTCCGCGCAATAATCACACGTCCACGTACAAGCTTCCCAAGGTGCAGAAGGGCAAGAAATATGTTGTTACCGTCATTATTGACAACATGGGACTAAATGGAAACTGGGTCCCAGGGCAAGACACTGGCAAGGAGCCTCGTGGTATTCTCGATTGGTCTATCAAATCGGCCTCTGGAAGGGAGACAAAGATCTCAAAGTGGAAGATCACAGGTAATCTCGGCGGGGAAGACTACATCGACAAATTCCGCGGTCCTCGTAATGAAGGGGGCTTCTTCTTCGAACGACAAGGCTACCACCTCCCATCTGCACCTACCAAGAACTTCAAGTCCGGCTCACCCTTCAAGGGCATCTCCAAACCAGGTGTATCATTCTACACAGCCAAGTTGAGCCTCAACCTTCCCTCGGATAGATACGACATCCCCCTATCCTTCGAATTCAAGAACAAGACCGCGAGCACCGGCTCATACCGCGCATTTCTCTACGTCAACGGTTTCCAATACGGTCGATACACAAGCAACATCGGACCCCAATCCTCGTTCCCCGTTCCAGAAGGTGTGTTCAACTACCGTGGTGAGAACTGGATCGGCATCGGTCTTTGGGCATTGGAGAAAGGTGCGAACCTCGAGGGCTTTAACTTGAAGATTGGCCACCCTGTACAGACTGGTCGAGACCCAGTCACGTACGTCAAAGCTCCCAAATATGCTCCTCGTCGCGGGGCGTACTAGTCTCCCAAAACAGGAACATGAAGTTGAAATCTTGGCATTCAGGTACATTTCATTGGCTGGTTCGTATCATACGCGGTTGATGCCGGTCTATATTTAGCTTCACTACTAACGCGGGTCATTCCACTGGGCCTTATCGTTCTTGGTTTCCGATCTGATTGACGTTTCTACGACAAGACCAATCTTATTAATCTGCTCAAAAAAAAGTTCTTTTGCCAAGGCTTGCGTGGCCTTCGGCTTTGAGGTGCCGTTTCTCCACTGTGCCAAGTAGTTGATCCTGTCCAAGCACTCGCTCAGTTTATACTTGTTCTGTTTTCCACCGGACTTATGCGAGTTAATGGCTAGCAAACGGATGGTCTAGAGGTCAAGATATGTGACAATTCATGTTTATATAAGTGGTTGATTGACTTATAAGTCATTTTGAGTAGAGACAGGGTGCTGCGCCTCGCGGGTTCTGGGTCGGGTGTAACGGCCCCGGGAGTGGAGATGGGTCCACTCTCACTTAGACAAGTCTCGGAACGACCGAGCACATGTCATATCACTGTCACCCCTTCTCCTGTCTCTTTCATCCGCGAGCTCCGTCACCATATCGTATCTTATAGCAATGATTTCCCTCGTAGAGTCTGGTAGTGACTCACCTCTCCAATGAACGTAATTGTGTGACCGTTGTTATTTGCTTGGCACTCTAATGTACGGATAAACTTGATTTTAGCTTACTCCGTATGTCCCCCCGTTATTTGTCTCCTTGGCTTCTTCTTGTCCATCTGTCTTTTCTGAGCGTAACTTCGTTCTTTCACTAACACGTCCAGACTCGTTCAGTCTCTTCACAATGAAAGACCTCTCAACAGTACCATCTGCAACAGCAGAACCAGCATCTACGTCTCCAACCCTCCACATCCCCGGCCCTTCAAGCGTCACCCTCACCAAATCCCGGTCCGGCTGGTCCTGCATCGACGACAATCGCCTCCGAAATAACCTCTTCGCCGCCGTCGGTTTCCTCGAGCTCGCCAACGCAGGCGATTTCGCCGCTAATGTCTGGAACGAAGTCCCCGTCCCCATCTACGCCATCGTCTTCATGGCAATAGGAGGATGTTCCGCTTTCATACTGTCAATATGTGCCTTCTGCGATTCAAGAAAGGCTTCACGCAACATCAAGTTCTTGAAACATCAGAGACAGGTCCTAAAAGAGTCTGAGGGAGAGTTGCGTCGAGACACATTTGCCGAAGTTACGAAACGCGAGTTGAGGATTGAGATGATTAACAGATGGCTCATGGATCTGTTGATGGGTGGTGGTGCTATGCTTATCAGTATTGGTACATTCATGGCTATCGGCGGTGCGAACGACAAGGTTTGGATCGCCAGTAATATTTTGTCTGGTTATCTCGGTAACGCGCCGATCGCTCTTTTCGGTCTTATGAGCGCTATTTGGGCTACAATGGTAGTCGCCAAGATGAACGCCCACCTCACCGTCGCACAAAAAGAACTCCAAGGGTCGCCAGCATTACCCGTCTTGAGGCAACGATGCTTCAACGTTCAGGTCTTCTTCATTGTCAACGGCGCGTCGAATGTCCTTGGTGGTGTCGGATCCATGCTTACGGCTGAACGATGGTGGGGATATTGCATTCTCATTCCCGTCATTATATCTTCGATCTTCTGCAACATCTGGTGGCGTCATCGCGTGGGATACGATCGACCATACATCCCATCCGCACCACCAATGACCCTCGACACCATCACCGAAACTCTCGAGGCATCATCCCAACTTCGACTCAGCATTCAAGACGGCGCAGGCGTCGATCTGGAGACTATCTTCGGCGGTCCAGCTGGTCCGAAGGAAGTTTTAGAATTCTTCGTCAAGCATGATTTATTTGAGCAATTTGCTCTTCGGCTGGTCACGAACAAGCATGTCAGAGATCTATTTGTCAAGACAGAGGATGCCAGCGCACAGATCAGCGTTGATGGGATTTTGGCTACAGAGGAGGAACACCATGCGGCTATACTGGGTGTAGCGTTGACCTTTTTGAAGAAGCATGGTGCCAGACATATGTTGCACCGTGAAAGATTTCTGTTGGAAATTTTGGGAACGTATCTGGTGGAACAGAAGAAGAGCCAAACAGTCAAAATTGAGAAATAATAGAATAGTACATCTTAATAAGACATTCACTTTACAGTTTGAGCATCTTGTCGATGAAGTACCTAGAATTGACCAATTACCTCTTCAGGCTTGCCTGTGGTAGCTACTACTGTATGAGGGCGGATGCCACCAAGCTTCCACTGCCCCTCAACCTTCACATATGTAAACTCGACAAAGCCACTGGAATCCCATTCATAAGTCTCGCCATTATCCAACACCCTAACATGTCGAGCTCGAACCTGCCAATCGCCTCTCGCTTCAGTCTCGCTGACTCGTGTGAAGACTCCCAGGCCGAGCAGGTGTTGGGTTTGCACTATTATTCGAATTGTTAGGCAGGTGAGTGGTATGGGTGAGTGCATTACAGTCACTTACAGCGTGGATCACCGAGCCCTTCATTTCTAAATGAGTTTTTGAAAAATCCCTCAGGACTGGTACTGAAGACTTTCCCAACAGCTGGAAGATCAGAATAATCTCCAGAAAATTCCGGAGTGGTGATCGCAAGGAACGTAGACATGTCCTGTAGTTGTCAGTAGATGTAAAATGTTCCATCGAAACGTGTCCACTACCTTTTTGTCCCAGGCGATGGACCATTTGAACGTCAATTGTCGAAAACTTTGTTCGTCGTTATATGTCAATTCCATTTTGACGAGAATAGATATAGCTGTGATGAATGAAGACAGTAGAAACAAAGCATCCGAGGTCGTGGAAGTCCTTATAATAATTTCTCCTAGCTTGCATCGGGGGTTGCAGTGGCCGTTGTCCGATGCTATACACAGTTATCGGCGTTCGCCTTATTAAATGCACGAGATACGCGTATAGCCAAGCACCGACACCCCGAGGACCCGCTTAGTCAGCACACAATAAAGCAAGGAAGCTAATGTTGCACCCAATCGTGGGTTAAACATGACTCGTTAATAGATTTTACTTTTTTCATCGTGAAGCTCGTCTAGACTTGCTCGACGTATTTGCCGATGCTAGCTCGCGAGAGCCAAGGCGTTGACAGCGCTACTGCTTAGATGGCGTTTCGTAGATGCGTCATACTTCATAACACGCATAGTGCCACGGTAATTCTCAATTTTGTAGGGTTGTGGGAATTAAGCCATTTGCGCTTCACTATTTGGCAAAGTCAAGTGATAAGAACCTTTTCGTCGATTATACTTTGAGCGTCCAATAGGATTCAGTAGGTAAGCTACTCAGTTAGTCAGGGTTTTGCTTGTGACACATCTGGTGATAAGAAGACTCTTTAACTGAGGCTTGCTATAAACTCTAAAAAAAGATTTATTGGGTATAGAGGAAACCCAGCACAGCCCAGGACTTCAGTCCTTTCGTTCCACGTCACTATCGATCACCACCCTGGTTCGGAGTCCAACAGCTTCAACTACCGTCGACCAACTTACCATGTGTTCACCTGACTTTCGACAATTTCCTGAACTACCTGCCGAGTTACGACTGCAAATATGGCAAGAGGCCTGTCTTGTGTTTCCGGCTTCTCGTCGCGGTTTGCAGTATGTCACTGTTCAAAAGAACGCGTACGACAACGAGGCGGTCGCCATACCCTGCAATTGACCTAGTTGGCCTCGGTCCTTGTCATAAAACAACAATAGATCTGCCTACTTCCTCAACGGTGGTCTTTGAAAAGCGTGTAAAGAGTCGAGAGAAGTCATCGCTACGCATACAGAGTACTACAAGTGGCTCGAGATACACAGGCAACCTACTCGGGACACTCGGGAACTTATCACCGACCGGCCCCCTGCCCCTGCAATCGTCGATTACAATTATGAAGGTGGAGAAGAATGCCGCATGCTCGTCTACCCCTCTAGGGATATGTTTTGCATCAAGGTCGACGATTTGCAATCGATCCGCCGAGGATAGCATCCCGACATAAAAATGCCATTCATCCGCTACAACGACGAAGACGAAGATTCCCTTCAGCGGTGGTCACTTGATCGATACCAGAGGCTTTTCAAAGAGCCCGACATCAAGCACATTGCACCGGAGTTTGATCCTAGTTGGGTTACAGACATCCCCGATTCCTATGTGGACATGAAACGCGAGAATTCTGCACAGGGATATTTGGTGGATTGACTCTTTAGGAATGCCAATACCAGACTCTGGGATGAAAGCTTTTTGATTATCGATAAAGAGGCGAAGTGGTTTGCGAAGCGTCCTGTTGAAATCGTGTACCTGGACTTTGATACTGAGTATGTCAAGATCAGTTGGTTCGCTGTCGCCGATCTTGCATACGAAGGACGCTCCCCCAGTGCAGCGGCTTTTATGAACAAAATTTGCGATTACGAGAACGGCATTTTCCCAGAGCCTGAATTTCATAATGGATGACTGGGTCCCTGGCGTCCCCACTTTAGAAGTGCCATCGATCTTGTTGTTCGTCGAGATAATGAAGTAAAAGAACCTATGGGGAGCTGCCCAGGGAAATGAGACAGGAATGGGTGGTGCATTTGCAGTGGTAGCAAGACGAAACGGAGGCAAGAGCAGGAGGATCCAGATGCTTCTCTAAGACACCTCATGGAAACGGTCTCGCTCAGGGATCCGAATCATGAGGATCAAGATGTGTAGTATTGTTAGGAAAAATGTTTGTTTCATTTGCATTTTGACTGAGCAAGAACGAGCATAGAAAGTGCTGGGTAAATGATAAGTGAACAGTTGCTATTCGGGGTTTGCTTGTGACACGTCTGGTGATAAAGATGCCCACAATGCGTACTTAATGGAATGTTCATAAGTACTAACGGTTGCTGTTCGTTCGATTTCTCAAGGTACCTATATTACTAGAATGACTTTTGCCCTTAATCCTTCGAGAATAATCCCCTCTCATATTCTAGGGCTGCTATCATAAAAGCACCTGCGCCCCGAAGATCGTTCTGTCTGGTCTTAATACTAGCATAATACTGTACACAAAAGAGGTCAATATCTGTCTGTCAGAAATATGGGATGTAGTAGCCTCTGTCTTACCTGGAATGTCGCATTACTACCAAGGCTTCCAACCTCGACTGTTCCCTCAAAGTTAATGGTGCCGTCTGCATTTTTGGTGACAAATCTTTTGACGAGGCCCTCAAATGCCTTGGTTGCTACACTAGAGTAGTCTTCTTTTGAAAGTAAACCTCGGTTGAGGCCACGCAGCCAACCAAACGTGAACATCGCGCTAGCACTCGCCTCGATGTAATTGCCCTTGACGCCCTTATACTGCTCGTCCATGATATTGTACCAACCACCACTTTTCGCGTCTTGTGCCCCTTTGAGACCTTCCGCCAAACTGGTGAAATAACCGATAAGTCTCTCACGGCCTGGGTGGTCCTTGGGAACGGTCTCGATTGCCTCGAGGAGTGACATGAAATACCAACCAACGGCACGAGCCCAAATAAGCGGTGCGGCGCCAGTCTTTGGATCAGCCCAAACAGCGCGTTTACTTTCATCAAAACCGTGAACAAGTAGGTTGTTAGAGCGACGCGTAACCTTGTCAATCTTATCGTACTGGAGGATGATATCATCCCAGGCTGTGGCATTGTTCGGCTGGAAGAGACGCGTGTATTTGGCATAAAAGTTATCGGCCATGTAGATGCCATCAAGCCACATTTGGTTGGGATAAACAACATCTCGGTGCCAGAGACCACCAGTGGCTGTGCGCGGATGATTATCCAAGGTCTTCTTGATGTCATCGGCCGCAGTTTTGAACTTCTTCTCCTTGGTCTTTTGGTACCACCAGAGCAAATTATTGCCAAAGCGGTAGTGATCCAAGGAGTAGTAGGTGTAGTTGAAGCCGGCTATTGTCCCATCTTTGAGTACCACTGCATCCATTTGACTACGGAAGAAGTCATAATAGGTCTTATTTTTGGTATACTCATACATATCCTCGAAAGACGTGTATAGTGTAGCTTGATCGTAGGCATACGAGGGTTTGACATTGCGTCTGATCATTGAATCTGTCATGAGCTGTGAATAAGACGTCTGGGTGTTTGAGGGAGCTGCGACAGTGCTACCAGCCAACATGGCGGCAGTGAGTGACATTAACAATCTCATAGTCGGCATTTGGATCGGATAAGGCGACAGTAGCGTTGAGGAAGGGCATGAAATAGTGAGAAGGTAACTAAGTTATCTCAAGCTTACTTATACTCTTTTTCCCAGTCTCTGAAAGGAAGGATGCTTTTTATGAACCCTGTGCCCCGTCATGCAACGTGCCCATTATGATTCCACATGATCCAACTCTGGATATGTTCCGAACTTCCTAATTAAGGCCATGCAGCAATAACTCGCCGTATTCCATATCAAGTTTGATTAAATGACCTAAATAACGCTTGGTGGAACTGATCATCCGGAGAGGCTTTAATATTGAGGACATGAGATCGACAAGCTGTGAAACGCTGATTGAAGGAGAGATAATTAACCGGTGCTAAGATCCGCGTAAACTCTGCGGGGAAATTTCAATAGCTCCGCAGGAGACTCGAGAGATCTGTGATTCTTCGAGCTTTCCTACAAGCGGGGTAGCAGAGTTATGCCGACTCTAATACTGAACCAATACAGCTGTAGTATTATCATCAATGAGATTGTGGAAAATATTTACAACTCCCCGTTGAAGAAAAATAAACAACCTGTTGTTATTCTAGAGTTAGAATACCACATTGGATTACTATATCAAACAATTTATCACCTGTAGACGCTTTTGAAAAGGGTCAATGACTATGTCGCGTTCTGGATTCTTATTACGCGCCCTACAGTTGAACTATCCGGAACAAGTAAAAGAAGAAGCCGCGATGCGTTTGACGGCAATACTAATATCTTACGTTGCCTTCCAGCAGTCTACTTCTTGAATGCTATAGCCTACCTTTTCGGCATATTAAGTGGCATCATCCACTGTGGAACAGACGAAAAATACTCATTGGGGAATCTTGAGACTGAGTATCCCGATAGCCAAATCGACGCTGTGTGTTGTCACTGTAATAGCTCAGACTATTAAAGTCGCTGGTTTAAAGACCGTTCTAGGAACACAAGCATGCGCTTTAATCTTCTTTATTGCCAGGATGATCGGGTAGGTGATCGATGTCTGGGGCCTAGAAATTGATTTAGACTAGATAAATGCCTGGGATGAGAAACTGTCCATAACTACAGTCGCCAGAGGGAACATTGCTTCTCCAATTCTCATTCGAAATTCAAACATGGGATATTATGAGTCTTATAACCAGCTTAACGCTATAAGCTGCGTCAAAGGACTCAACTGCCTGGATGCAGTGACCTGTTTTGTAAAAATAATATTGACAGGAAGTAATCGCGTATTTATAGGTAGAACCTAAGGCTTACCTTGGGCGTACCGTAGAAACTCAAAGCCCTGTAGGTGCTCTTCCAAGGTAATGTAAGCCAGCTATAGCCTTGAAAAAATGTACCATACCCTATAGTTAAGGTGATGCTTAACTGACTCTTTGATGATGAAGTTTATGTTGTTGTGGAGCCTACTACAATGCGGGGTTAAAATCTAAAATCAACTTAGCTCAACACGTGAGGCTCGTGAGAAACCCGCTTTTAGCTGCGTGGCGATTTGCCTTTCTTACGGATACAACTACTGCTTTCATCAAATAATCCGAATTGGCCATGGAAGTAAAAGAACCCTCGCAAAAGAAAAACAGTCGTGTCGCAGTTGGATGGTGAGTGGATCGCACATGTTGTCAATATCAGGCTAACATTGACAGTACTGCTTGTAGAGGTAGGTCGGCAGTCTACCTAGGCTAAGCTATCACTGAGAAACAGTGCGTCATGTTCGGTGTAGGTATCACGCCCTTGCACAGCGTTACCTCGTTGACGTAATCAGGCGATAAGGAGATGCCCTCATGCTCAGCATGTGTAAAGGCCGGTATCGAATGTGAACGCTCTCTGCAGGTTCGGTTCCGCCCTGGTCTTGGTTCTTCGGCTGAATATCAATTCTCGACTGATCAAGTCTGGGTCCGACCCAGAAAGTCGTGTACGTGTTGTCAAAATGTAGTACCTAGGTTTGGAATTAACGGATGTAGTGGAATATCACGATGAAACAAGTCAGGTATCGCAGATTTACGAGACAGATGAAGTCCAAGAGTGAGTAAACAGGCACTACTGAAAATCAGCTAACGATTTCAGTTCACCTATGGAAGAAGCTATGGCACTTGAGCCAGACCCAGTTGAAGTATATGAGCCGATATCGACGACACCAGCTCAGGTATCACCTGTCTCTCACATATCTCAAAGTTCACATCAATCGAATTCGCCAGCAACCAACCGGCAAGAATTGATAGAATCACCGGGCAGTGCAAGAATAACCCGCCATCTTCGAGATAGCTCAGACCTATACTGCTCTCCCGCATCACCGTATTCGCGTCCTGCAATACCCTTCACAACGCGAGAAGCCGTATTAATTAGAAACTTTGCCGAGAATATGGCGCTCTGGGCCGATGCGACTGACGTGAAACGTCATTTCGAATTGGAAGTTCCACGACGGTCCATGTACTTCCCTGTGCTTCGTTACGCAGTCTTTGCCTTTTCCTCGCAGTACGTTAATCGCGATAAATCAGATACCTCTACTGAAGCACTTGAATACTACGATCACTGCTTGAGGCTCTTGATTGAAGCAGTTGGCGAGTCCAATGGACATATCGATGAAGAGACCCTTGCCGCGATTGCTATACTTCGACAATATGAAGAGATGGACGGTAAGAACTACTCCCCATTATCAAGGCTGCGGCTAATCCTCGCAGCCGACGATATGGAAATGCATCTAACAGGTACATCGCGAATCGTCAACTCAATGTCACTCTTCGACTTTAACGGTGGCCTTGGCGAAGCCGCCGCGTGGCTCTGTCTGCGACAAGATATTTACGTCTCACTTACAAAGCAACGACCACTGAGATCTGACTTGGAAACATACATACAGTCAGATGTGTTCAGACGCGTTGACGATGCAGCGTACGCGAACAGAATGGTCTTTCTTTTGGCAAAGGCCCTCAGCTGCGTCTTCCCTACATCATCGTCCTGTTCCAACGAAAAGTTGGACAGCATCCGGTTAGAGGTGGACAACTGGTTTGACTCAAAGCCTGCTGCGTTCAATCCGATTCTAGAGAATGCTAGGAATAAGGAGGAGGGAAGACTGTTGCCAGAAATCTGGGTTCTGTCTCCCTTCCATGGTATGTTGATTATACGTAACATTGATTATATGCTAACGGTTTAGCTGTTGGGCTGCAGTATTACCACATCGCGAAGATCGTGCTGGCAATGTCGACACCAATCGTCACAGCATCAGTCTTCGAACACATAAGACAAGGCAAGAAAGTCGAGGTCAGCATATCAGAGCCTTGATGCTCTCTCAATTCTAACAGACGCAGCGAACCGTTCGAAACCATCTACTTCAAGTTATAGCCTTGGCAAGGTCACACGCAAGAGCCGACAACGCCTTGTTCACAGCCCGACATTCACTCTCAGTTTGTTAGTTGCCATGCGTAAAAAGATAAACAAGATTGTGTTCTGACATCTTCTAGGGGGCAGTGTCTTTGCCGAACAGGATGACCAGGAAATGGTGCTCACATTCTTAGAACATGTGCAACAGAAGACAGGCTGGCATACAGCTTCCTTAAGCTCGACGTTGCGGCAGCAATGGAATCAAGATGCAGAAGATGACTAGTCTATTAAGGTCGCCAACTATCGTCTCTACCAATAGCTCTTTTCCTCCCATTTCCTATAGCTTGGACTCTTCAATGCGACGTCCAATCTCGTCGAATCTGATCTGCTTTCCACTCACAAGAGCCTCCTGCAAAGCAGAGCCAATCTCAACAGCACGGACAGCATTCGTCAACTTGATAGGCAACGGGGTATTGTCAAGGCATGCATCGGCGAATTCGTTGGACTCTTGGACAAACGCCATCTCAAAGCGGCCGTAATAATGAGCAGGCACCTCACGGGTGATACCGGCGGAATGGTAATAGTTGACAAGGTTGGACTGGGGGTTGCCGTTGACAGTCAGCTTACCCTCTGTACCGATAACCTCAGTGGTATCCTCTTGTCCGTGGGCCATCATTCGAGAGCAGTAGTAGTATGCAATCTTGCCACCCCAGAATTCCACAATGCCCACGGCGTTATCGTAATCATTGTATTTGGCGAGGTCGGGCTGCACAGCGCGCACGCCGTGGGCCGAGATGCTCTTGGGAACTACCTCGTCGCCGAAGAACCATAGCGTCAGGTCAATGTCGTGCACTGACATGTCGACGAACACACCGCCGGACCAGGCGGCATACTCGACGAAGAAGCCCGATGGGTCGTGCTTATCGCAGGTTTGGCTGCGGATGATTGTAGGTCGGCCGATGGCACCTTGTTGGGTCTTGCTGAATGCGTCTCGGTAGGAATCGTCGAATCGGCGGGAAAAGCCACACATGACCTTGAGGTGGGGGTGTTTCTTGGCTTCGTCGACGACCTGGCGGCACTAGATGTTGTTAGACGTGGAACGATATCAATTGACAATGTTTCTTACCACTTCAATGCTGGTGGACAGAGGCTTCTCGCAAAGTACGTGGAGGTTCTTCTGCATAGCTTGAATGGCTTCCTCGGCATGCACAGAGGTAGCAGTACCAATGACAACAGCCTGGAGACCTTCCTGCTCGATCATCTTCTGGTAGTTATCATAAAGGGTAACCCCATGAGGCTCAAGGTTAACCTTGGCCCAAGCCATCTCTGTAGGATCAGGTGTGAAGGCAGCGACCAGCTCAGCACGGGGAGTTCTGTTGAGGAAGTTGATGGCATGACGCTTGCCCATGCGGCCTAGGCCGGCAGCAGCAATCTTGAGCTTCTGAGGTGCCATTGTGAGGGATCGATGTAGAGATTGTAGAGGTTGTAGAGGGCTGGCAGTGGATGAATGGTTGGTAGAAGAGGACATGAAGGGACCTCTTTATATCGATGGCATCAAGCTGCTGTCCATTCTAGGATGGAGTTCTCCAGAAGATTCAATCTAGCTACTCCGCATTTCTCCCCGTCTATGTGGATACGACGATGCCCGTCGCTTCTCATTTTGGCAATGTTTTGATATGCGGTGGTATTAACCAGCGTTGCTGGGTTTAGGAATTACCCTGAGGCCGGAAAAAGTTGCCATCATTCAGTGTACAGTTGCTTCTCGGTAATCCAGTCGTGGGCTAGTTGTTCTCCACGGGCGATCTAACCCTGGTCAAGGAAAAACTTGCCATTTACGGCCTGGGACACTCTGCGGTGGATACGAGTCATAGCTCTATAACGCCACCACAACAATTACCCCACTAACGGATAGACTTGCTCTATCGTCTTGAATTCGCTCACATCTCTCACGCTGATCAGATCAGCTTCCCCCAACCCCATGGGGCAGCATGGTTCTCCGCTTCTACCCCAGAATCTAGGTTTTCCGCCTAGGAAATGCCAAGGTCGTGATTGATACACAGGGCATCATCATGGTCTAGGCACGGCTCTCAAGGTCGGTTATTCCTGGTGTGTTGACAAACCTGATTGAGTGTTTAAAACAAACGAGGATAGAAAACGGAGGTGGGCACTTGGATTAATTTATCCATCATCACATTCATCTTCCCATCACTCCTCACCCTTATCTATCATCATGTCGAAGAAAGAAGATATCGTGGCAGCATCTTAGGCAAGCCATGTCGAGGACAACGCCAAAGGTGGCGAGGACTTCATCGAGGACTCTACGCTCGGCCTCTTCCTCAACCTATGCGTTCTCGCAACCGCCATTGGAGGCATGCTCTTTGGCTACGACACTGGAGTTATTTCTGGTGTTCTCGTGGTCCTTGGGGATGACCTCGATGGACGATTGATGAGCCATGGCGAAAAGGAGCTTATTACCTCTCTTTGTGCTGCTGGTGCCTTGATCGGTGCCATCATTGCTGGAGTCACGGCTGATAAGTATGGACGAAAGCCTGCAATTTGGTTCGCCTCGGTTCTCTTCACCCTAGGTGCTGTTGTACAGGCTGCTTCTTACTCTCTTGTGCAAATGTGTGTGGGAAGAGCACTTGTTGGTCTAGGCGTCGGTTCAGCTTCAATGGTGAGTTACCCTCTGCAATGCCTCTCTCATGGCCGATACCTAACAGTTTAGATTATCCCTCTATACATTGCAGAAATCGCACCTGCCAAGTACCGCGGCCGAATGATCTCAATCGACATGGTCTTCCTTGCGACCGGCTCCCTCCTGGCGTACGCTTTCGATGCAGCCTTTTACAAAGTTCCCCACGGATGGCGATACATGGTTGGACTGGGTGGTATTCCCTCAGTCCTGCTTGGAGTACTACTGTTCTGGTGCCCGGAATTACCACGGCAGTTGGTTTTCCACAACCGAACTGAGGAATGTCTTCATGTCCTCCGGCGCATGTATCCCACCGCCAACGAAACTCAGGTTCACCAGATGATGGCCCATATCCAATATGGCGTCACTCAAGCAAAAGCTCTTAATGGGGAGGTTTCAGTTCGACAATCTCTGAAGAGTCTTGTTACGGTCCCTGCCAACCGTCGAGCCGCCATTGTCGCTTGCGGACTCATGGCTACTCAGCAGCTTTGCGGTTTTAACACCATGATGTACTACTCCAGCACTCTCTTCCAGATTGTCGGCTTCAACAATCCCATCGCCGTTGGAACAAATGTTACCGCTACAAACTGGATCTTCACTTTCCTATCCGTCTTCCGTATTGACAGGGTTGGTCGACGTAGACTCTTGCTCTGGACAATGTGGGGAATACCTGTGTTTTTGTTACTGGCAGCTGCTGTATTTACAAAGATTGCAATCGACCGAAACACTTTGGAACTCACCGACGACAAAATTGGGTGGCCAGCCATTGTCGTGCTGGTTTCCATGATCCTCTTTGTCGCGAGTTACGCTGCCGGTCTGGGATGTGTGCCATGGCAAGCAAACGAGTTTCTTCCCATGAAGGTCCGTGCTATGGGTACTATGATGATCAATATCTGCAACTGGGGTCCCAATATTATCGTTTCGTCTACCTTCCTGTCCATGATGCGAGGAATTTCGCCTTCAGGAACCTTTGGGTTCTATGCTGCTCTTTCCTTTATCGGACTTGTTTTTGTTTACTTCTGCTATCCTGAAGCTGCTGGAATGACGCTGGAGGAAGTCCGTGTTGTGTTTGAGCACGGATTTGGTGTTAGCTACGCAGAGGAGTGGCCCAAGCAGAGGAAGTTGGGAAATATCACTCATGGGGCGAATGAGACTAGTCGAGCCATTGTTAGAAAGTATACAAATCCTGTGTCTGTTTTACCATATATGGCATTACGTAGTAACTTTATTAATTTTTTTGAAATGCATGAATCGGAAAGGTATTCGGAATTGAAGTGACCCTGTATGTAACCCCGGCCTGGGTATTTAAGGTTCTAGGGAAACAACCATCAAGAACTAGCGACAGCCCGTGTCCAGACCTCATCAATAGTCCTCCAATACCTCTCCGGATCTTGTCTCATATGATCAACATGACCACTCTCAAAAATCTGACTCTCCGTTTTGTACCCACACCTCAACCCCTCAGCAATATGCTCCTCAATATGCTCCGCCGGGATCAGAATATCCTCCTTTCCATACATGAACAAACGAGTACTATCCTTACTCATCCACTTGTCATCAAAGAATAGTCTGTGGCAGAACTTTGGCGATGACTCGCGACCGACGACAAAGTCAAAGAGATGAATGAAAATGAAAAAGCCGATGCATAGAGTTTGCGTGACGAAGAATGGCCAGGGAAGATTGGCCGCTGGACCCATTGCCATGGCGTTGGACCAGCGTTTGAGGTTTGACCATGTGACTTTTGATTGACCGGGTGTTGAGTCGTAGACTGCAAGGACATGCGGCATTGGCTCGTTGTACAGCTCTCTATAAGCGTTCAAAGTGCAGATATAATTGCCAGCGCCGGAGTTGGACAAAACATGGCAGATAATCAAGTTGTCAGAATTATCATTGCCGTTGGGGAAGAGTTCATTGACGATAGGTTTCATGTCTTCGGTTCGCTTGGATACATGGTCGAAGAAGCCTTGGCCTATGGGTGAGAGAACGGCGATTTGTTTAGCATTGGGAAAGAGTCTGCGATAGCCGTCTGTGAACTTTGACACGTGCTTTGGCGGTGCGTCACCCCAGCCAAAGACGACAACAGCGTGAGGATGACTCGGGATTGGTTGGGTGTTTTCGGCGTTACGCACAAAGATTCGTTTTGAGAGGGCTGTAAAGCCTGGGAAACTGGGTATTGCCTTTTTGCTCATTGTTATAGAAAATGTTTTCGTAATTCTTTCGGACAGGCTTCTTCCATTCAAAGGGAATTACCACGTATTTATATCTGCTCCTGTTCCCACTACGGTATCTGCATAAGCCCATCACATCCTCAATGCCAACACCAAAATCATCATTACAGACCCTTTCTTATTGGTCGACCTACCTACCTCTTGTCTTATGTGAGATACATTCTGAGGCTGTTGAATGTTCCCTGGTTAAGTTTGATGACGTGGCATAAGCACTACCTCTACAACGCTATTAGCCGGGGAGCGGAATCACATTACCATCTCTTCACGTGCCAGAGCACGCAATGTGGCGAGGGGACAAGGGACCAACATACCGGAAGTCATGTCATCGTTACTGAATCTAAGGTGAGGCCGAGACTCAGGACTTTCTATTGCAACGGTTGCACAAACCGTTAAGCCACGGGGCAAAGGATCGAGCCATATTCACTATGTGAGTAATTGCAGAGGCGCTTGCAGATACCCATAGAAGCTTCAAGACATTGTCGCGGGCACAAGTTGTAGCAATAGTAGTCAAGTAGATTAAATTGTTCTAGCTCAAGATATAGTAAGCTAACAAGTACACTTGACATTATTTGAGCTGCGCAAATGGCATGGTAAATGTTCTTCTCTTTCCAATTTCTGTAATTACATAGATCTGAAATTGATAAGAGACTCGTTTTGGTTTTCTATGCCTTCCCTAAGTGCTTGATCTTCCGCCCGTACCACGCCTAAGACTTATGTTAGTTTAACTTCGTTAAAAGGAATGGGATGGCGAACCGTTTCATAACCTGCTCCAATAACATAATTGCCAATCTTTTTTAATAGCCATGGTGTGGGAATAGAAACAGCAATGGCTCGTGCCGCATCACCGCTTTTGCTCATGTCCAGTAACGTATCCGAAGCGACGGAAGGATTTAACGCTGCTGGTCGTGCCATCCCGACCATGTCCAACGCGTTGCTGGATAAGGCCTCTTCGATCGCCTTTCGACTACGAAATCCACCTGTGACAAGTAGCGGTAGATTTGGGAACTCTTTTCGTATGGCATTCGCAAAGTCCAGAAAAAAGGCCTCTCTGTCCCTTGTACTGTCCTTTTGCACCGGCTTGACTTTGTCTGGGTCCACAATTCCCTACGAGGCTGATGAGAAAAGGTCTTGTAAAATCTAGCGAGAAGGAGGAGATACTCACGATTGGCTCCTCATAACTGCCACCGCTGATTTCAAGGAAATCGATCCCAGCGTTGGTGATCAGTCGGAGCTGTACGAGACACTCTTTTAGAGCGATGGGTGATTGATGATCGACAGAGTTGAACTTGATACCAACCGTGAAGCTCTTAGGCACAGCATTTCTTGTAGCCTCAATGATTTCGACAACAATCTTGACCCGAGCCTCAGGTGTCCCTCCGTACTCATCCGTTCTCTGGTTTGTCTTGGAAGCAAGGAACTGAGAAAGAAGATAACCGTGGGCTACATGAAGCTCAACGCCGTCGAATCCGGCCTCGGACGCGAGAACGGCTGTTTCGACGAAACGATCTCGCATATCATGAATCTCTTTTGTTGTCATGGCCCTTGGGGTGCCGAAAAGTAACTTGGATACCACACCAGCAAACAAGCCTTTGCCGAGGCGCAAGGGCACGGCGCTAGGGGCTAGAGACTTTTCAAAGAAACCTCTCTTACCTGCGCCAGCCGGGGATTGCCTGCCTGGATGGCATATTTGCATCACTGTCGGCGTCCCAGCTACTTTACAAGTAGACGCCCAGTTTTTCCAGCTGTCAAGAAGAAGCGTCCTTGATATCGCCTTGTTATTTGCAATGTCTCTAGGTTGCCCTAGATAACGGTGATCGACCTGCACATTGCCTAATGCCGGGTTAATGAAAGGAGCGATGGCCGTTTGCAGGATTGTAAAACTACCTGTGATGATCAGTCCCCAACCACCCTCCGCCCAGGCCTTGTAGGCGGAGAGAAAGTCCTCTGTAGGTAGAAGGTCTTTATCTCCTAAGTTCTCGGCCATAGCAGCCTTTGCTAATCGATTCGGCAATGTCAGGCCATTTTTTAAGGTAAGTGGCTGGGCTAGCGGAGAAGACATCTTGAACGGGTCTAGATAGTTGGTAGGACATGTGCTGTAAGGTCTGTGATGAATCGAAAATTGAAGTACAACAGAGATCAGGGTACCTTGCACTGTTTTATGTAGAAGAATACATTTCGAAATCTGAATCCTTATTGATGACAAATGAAAGAATACTTTCTCGGTCGCGCGAATCGCGCTACGTTGCTCGTGGCGGCACGATTTTGCGCCGGACCCACGTCCGAGCTACGGCACCGGCACAACTGAAATGCCCGTGTGGCAAGTTAAACTTGAGAGACAAGTAATCACAAACTACCAGTCGTCGCTGGCGTGCCTGGGATTGAAGTCGAAAGAAACAGAAAAGGCTTCGTCATTAAGACTGCACAGGCTGATCCGCCTTGCACCAGACGCGTGTCAGTATCACTCGAAGCGCATGTTTTTTAACCGCTGGCAGAATTCCCCCTCCAGGATGTTTTCCTCTGCTTCAACAGCTATCACCCTCTGGCACATTGTCGAATGGTATGTCACAGTTTAACTCTCGGCAAATGCTACAAGAATAACTCGATTATTACCTTATTGAAATAAGAATAAGTATAAATAAGGTATTAAACCGCTTTAAGTGTAATTCTATACCTAATAATAAAGTTTCTATCTTGAATTATACTTTTTAAGTACTATAACTCT